>RJWJ010008847.1:0-51967 GCA_004363605.1 Indri indri
TTAATCCACTCATATATTGATGGGCACTTGGGTTGTTTTCACATCTTTGCGATTGTGATATTACAAATATTTTTTGATAGTTACATGAAGCAGCCTCTTACCTTTAAGCTTCATCTTATTAGATTATGCTTTTGCAGAAAGAAATGAAACATACTTTAAATGGCATCTTGTTTACTGCTTTTCACACTTCAGAAAAAAATAGTGTTACTAAAATTCTTTAATTTTAATTACAATATAGTTATTTTCAAGGTTCAATAGATATCTCCTTTTAAATTGGAATATCATTGCACAATCAATTGTGCAGCCAAGATAATGTATAAGACAGCCTTGTCATGTTTGAGAATAAATCCAACTTAATCAGAGCTATAAGCCCACCGTTAAGGAACAAGGGTTGCTTGTTAACTCAGATGTGGAAACGAAGACTACAAAGCCCTCCCAGGAAACTCGTCTGGTACCGTCTATGGATTACAAGATTTTGGCCTTACAGATGTTATAAAAGATCAATTCCTTGCTGATCAGACACTTCGCAGATTCTGGAGACCTTAAAAAAGTACAGCTCATATACATGAATAAATATTACTTATGTAACCTAATGAAGATAAATTTCTTTTATTTTTCTAGCCTTGGGATTGAAGAATACATAAGAGTTATTCAAATCCAAACCAAACACTTATGAAGCATACTGTTTGAAAGCTATATAATATCTTTGGCTAAATCTCTGTAACTGGACAAAACACTTTGACAATTTTTTTTTAAATCAAGAATAATCTCCAGAGTTTACTTAGGATCACAAAGGGACACTGTCATTGTGAAGCGTTGTCTAACAGGCCCACCCAAGAATAATCTGATTGTGGACCTTTGTTTCAATTTACTACTTACTATTGATTATGCTATTTTTACACCTCTCTAAGGGTAAATATTAGCATGTCTAATATTCGTAGCAATGCCACTGAATTTTTTCCTGCAGATATGTAATTTTTTTCTGAAACCCAATATTTCTCTTTTTTCTCCTCCTCTTCTTTTTTTTTGCCATAGAAGACATTATTCAATTTTGTGGGTAACTTCACAGCCATTTTTTTATTCAGTCACGATAAATACTTTTGTTTCTCCTATATTTTTTTGGGAAACAGATTGACCCTCCTTGTTTGTTCCTTAATGTATTAAATAAATATTTGGTATGTGCTTATTTTCATATGAAAGTCATATTTTTGACCTTTGAAAACTATATTTTGACATCATCAATGGGTTCAAATGACAATGGGACTCAGACTCCATTGACATATAATTATCTCAATTTATGTAGTCTCCTAAGAAATGAGATTTTTTTTTCTCCCAAAATTCTTTAAAAGATTGTTGCATTTTTGGTGCTCTAAAGAGCACTAAAATAACTGGTAGCTGCTATCTATCTTATAAAATTAATTGCATGTAGAATCCAGATATTTCCATTATAATTCCTGTTATAAACAACTAATGCTAATTATCTAAAGGTATAACTTATGAAGATCACTTTGGATACTTAAAGTTATTAGTTTTTAAACCTCTGATAAAATTGGTCTATTTGGCTTTAATTTCATAAACTTGGACTTACTAGTTTTATTTTTGTAATGTTATAGCTATGGTGGTTAATGACTTTGGAGAATTTTTGATCATTTTTACATTTTAATTATAATTTTGGTTTATGTAATTTGAAAACATGTAACAAAAAAATAACAAATCATCTTAAAGATAGCATTATATATTTTTAACTTAAGACAGGGATATATTAATAGAAGCAATTCAAATGTCAGGAATTTGGGTTTCCAATCTAAATCTAATCTTTGGAAATTAAAGTTCATCAGCTTTCCATAAAATCTTATTTCTAAATGTATTTCTAGTAAAAGAAGTCAGACTCTCTGTATGTTTATGCTTATATATGTGTGTATACATTACTTTAAAAGTGATGCAATGAGTCCAAAAGTAAATTAATTATAAATATTTTGATTAATTTTTCTTACTCAGATTTCCTTTAAAAGGAAAATACATTTTCAAACAGTCTTTTATGACATTTAAGAGGAGAGTTTTAAAACATTCTATATGTTTATTCTGTTTGATCAACAATGCTTTTCCATTTCTTCCCTTACATAAATCACGTGAGAGGAAACTGGTCCTAACCACTTTGGTAAGGCAAAGATAGCTTTCATATTTAAAAAAAAATGCTTTTTTTTAGAGATGGGGTGTCACTCTGTTGCCCAGGCTGGAGTGCAGTAGCATCATCATAGCTCACAGCAGTCTTGAACTCCTGGGATCAAGTAATACTCCTGCCCCAGCCTTCTGAGTAGCTAGGACTATAGATACATGCCACCATGGCCAGATAATTTTTTTTTTTTTTTAATTTTCTGTACAGCCAGGGTCCCACTGTGTTGCCCAGCCTGGTCCCAAATTCCTAGCCTCACTTCATCTTCCTGCCACAGCCTTCCAAAGTGCTAGAATTACAGGCATGAGCCACCGTGCTCTGCCCAGAGATAGTTTTTAAATAAAAGAAAATAAAACTAGGAGTAGGAAGAATAGTACAGGCATCATTACCTTGGATTTTGCTATGTAGTCTTAGGAGTCATTTTTTTTTTCTCTAGGGATATAAAAAAGTGAGTTAAAGGTTTCAGATTCGTCATCTTGTGGGCATTTGATTAGTATTTTCTATGCTTTCTAAGGAAAAGAGATGATTTGTATCTCTTTTCTTAAATTATCACATTCTTTTAGTGATAGCAACAGATCATAGCATGTATACTTGATTTTTAAAAGACACACAGCAAAAACACAGTTAACAACTTTAGAAATATAGGTTGAGTATCCCTTATCAAATTGCTTGGGATGAGAAGTGTTTCAAATTTCATATTTTTTCTGATTTTGGAATATTTGTGTATATGTAATGAGATATCTTGGGGATAGGACCCAAGTTTAAGCATGAAATTCATTTATGTCTTACATACACCTTACACACATGGCCTGAAAGTAACTTTATATAATATTTTTAATAATTTTGCACGTGAAACAAAGTTTGTGTACGTTGAACCATCTCAGCCATTCATGTGGACTATCTGTAGTTGTTTGGCATCACTCACCATTGTTCCTGACGCTAAATGTCTATGTTACTGATAAGAAATTATTTTCTTATACTTAGTCACATGTAAGTACTTAATAGTAAAGAATATGACACACTATTAATACAGTGAAAAAATAATGTGTTCAGGGTAACTAAGCAGCACAATAGCATCACCAGAATTCTTGTATCAGATGTTAGACAATAGCAACAACAAATGACAGTAGACTTTCAGTTCCAGCCTATGAAAAGTAAGATGTGACCATACACCATATTTTATTTTTTTACATGAGAAGAAGTATCAGAAGCAGTTGAGGGATTAGAAATTGGATTCTCTAGGGATGAGGAGGCATTCTGCTAGATGGCTTTTTAAAATGTTTCCTCCAAAGTCATCCTTCTCATTAACAATGGATTCTGTCTTAGAGGTCTCTCTTTGATTTTATAAACGGACATGATTTCTTGTTCTGTGATAAATGCGTGCTGCTCAAGTACTTCCATAAGCCTGTCACACATTTGCACCATGGCATCTAGAGGCACTTTTTCTGCAGTGTCAACAACATCATCTTTGCCAACTATTATCATAATTGTCTTGATTCAGAGCCATTTTGGCTATTTCACCATTGGTCAGTGAATGAACTGGAGCCTCATTATCTATGTTAAAAACTTCTTCAATGTCCACTTCTTCTAGCTTACTGATGGACTCCAAACATAAATGTTTTTGCGTATGTAAGGTCAGACGTCATTTTTTTCATCACCTGACGTACCTAACCCTTTAAAGTCACCATCATGTTTACCATCATCACTGAACATGCTCACAGGCCAGATGTTGTGCCAGGTATACACAACTGTGTCTTTAGTCACTGTGTTTCAAGTGTTGGCAACAGCATATATGACATCCTTTATGCTAAACTCCTTTTGGAAACTTTCCACACCCATTCTTCTCTTCATTGCTGCAAGCATGCTGTTCAAGAGTGTTTTATATTTAATCTTCATTGATCTAAAGAAACCCTGGTCACATGGTTGAATTAATGAAATCACATTTGGGGGAAAGCACATGACATAAAGATATTATTTTTGTGGAGCATTTCAGCTGGAGGATGAACATAACAGTTGCAAGGAATAACAAAATCTTGCAGTTGTCATTCAGTCCAGGTTCCCTGCAGGACAAAATGTTTGTGAAAACAAACAAAAAAGATGTCCCTGATGATCCATGCCTTTTTGCTAGCATAATATTGGACTGGTGAGAAGGTCACTCCTGGAGAACAGTGAGGATGCAAGCTTTTGCCTGTGACAGTCAGTTTACCCATATGCATGCCTGCTGCATTAGCACATCCCAGAACAGTTATTCTATCTTTGGCATCCTTAATTCCTATGGATGCTGTCTCATCATCTGTGGTCAGCCTCTTTCTGGGACAATAATGCCAAAACAGTGGTGTTTCATTGGCATTATAGACTTGTTCTGATGTCAGATTTTCATCAGCAAACTCATCAATGAATTTCTTCACTGCCTCATAATCAGCAGATGCTTTATCACCAAAAATCTTTAAAATCTAATGCCATATCTTTTTTCACATTTCTGCAACTAGCCTATATTCACAGTTCCCTTCAATTTTCAGTTCATCATGATAGATCTTTGCTTGTTTCATGATCAATAGAGCATTAAGTGGCATGTGTTTACCACAATGCTGACAGATCCACTCTTTTAATACATTATTAAGATGCAGTGTTTTTCTATTTTTCACTAACTTCTGTTTATCACTTTCAGCATAGAACTTCAACAGTTTATCTTCTATTTCTTCAGGTCATATATGCTGGTTATTCAGACTCCACACTCTTCTATATGACATTTCACACTTACACCACTGTCCAGTTTATCCAACAGCTTGATTTTCTGTGCTGTTTTATGTATCTATATCTATATCTATATCTATATGCATATATGCCTCCTCTTTTTCTTATAACTATTACTCATAGGATTGTCTGCAGGCCTTTTTGACATTTTCAATAATATCTTTACACCACAGAGCAGAGAATGAGCAAAAAAACCACAGTGAGTAATGCACATAGGTCTTGGCATCATGTGAGGCATTATAGGGAACCTGCCGTTGGCACAGCTGACCTACACATGAGCCATTTTATTACCCTCTGATAAGATGCTTGCTTGGGAAAATCTTGGCCTGCATGGAAAAGATATATTACAGCTGAAGGGGACTTGAGAGAGTCTTTTCTTTCTTGGGAACTGAATAAACTGTGTGCTGTGTGTCTGCATTTTGCCTGTGACCTATCACATGAGGTCAGGCATGAAACTTTCTACTTGTGGCATCATATCAGCACTAAAAATGTTTCAGCTTTTGGAGCATTTTGGATTAGGGGATGCTTAACCTATATAAAAAGGAATCTATTGTCTTCCTCATTATTTAGGTCAGAGAGCCAATAAGCAGATGGATTCTATAATGATTCCTGCAGATTGCACAATCAACTATTTTTTTCTTCCAAACTTGTTATGCTTAACACATTTTCTGCATGCATTTAACATAGCTTAAAATTATGAACCTATGAAAATCAAAAGTTTAAAATTTTTTGGTAGTATGGGCTTTTTAAAATAATTAAATATAAAAAATTTGTTTGCTGATTAATTTTAATAAAACCATACCTTGTGTTTATTATTTTTATTGGATATTTGGTAGGCCAGTATTCACTAATTACAAGAGATATTCTGTTCTGCTTGGATGCTATTAAGTAGATTACAAGAGGATGCTTTGCAGAAAATTACTAATTCCACTAATCTGTAAAGAATTCTCATGTACAAACCATTTAGCAAAATTTCTGGCCTGTAATCCAAAACTTTTGAATTCTAATCCAAGGATTTACACTGAAAAATGTTGATGTTTCGTATCTCATAGTGTTACTACTCCAATAGTGACGTCTACTACTTACATATATTTAATATCATGCAATTTTAGATACATCAAAAGTTGTTGAACATATAGTCCTGTAAATGACAAGAAAACTTTCTTTTAACAAAAGATTTAAACATCTTGGCATAAAGATACAATAGTAAAGACTCCACCCCTGGCTCTTCTCTCCCTCCAACCTATTTTTTTTTTTTTTTTTGAGACAGAGTCTCACTCTTTCACCTGGGCTAGAGTGCCATGGCATCAGCCTGGCTCACAGCAACCTCAAACTCCTGGGCTCAAGCGATCCTCCTGCCTCAGCCTCCCAAGTAGCTGGGACTACAGGCATGTGCCACCATGCCCGGCTAATTTTTTCTATATATTTTTAGTTGTCCAATTAATTTTTTCTGATTTTTAGTAGAGATGGGGTCTCACTCTTGCTCAGGCTGGTCTCGAACTCCTGAGCTCAAACAATCCGCCCACCTTGGCCTCCCAGAGTGCTAGGATTACAGGCGTGAGCCACCACGCCCGGCTCCAACCTATTTTTTAACTCACTTTTCCATCCTAAATTTTACCAAAGTTTAGACTCATATGAAATACTAGATATGGAGTAAAGGAAAAGTATCAATCAGAGTTCAACCAGTGAAGCAGAACCAGTAGGAGATGATACATGTAAGCAATTATATGTCTATTTGTTTATATTATTTTTGGGGCTGGCTAAGCAAGTCTGAAGACTGTTCATCAGGCAGTCAGGAAGGGAAGACCATAAACAGGCTAGAAGCCCAGGGACAGGAGCTGGAGCTTGCTGTCCACAAGTGGGAGGCACTCTATTGAAAGACTGGAGCATTTTTTTTTTTTTTTTTTTGAGACAGAGTCTCACTCTTTTGCCCCAGGCTAGAGTGAGTGCCGTGGTGTCAGCTTAGCTCACAACAACCTCAAACTCCTGGGCTCAAGCGATCCTTCTGCCTCAGCCTCCCGAGTAGCTGGGACTACAGGCATGCGCCACCATGCCCGGCTAATTTTTTCTTTATATTTTCAGTTGTCCGATTAATTTCTTTTTATTTTTAGTAGAGACGGGGTCTCGCTCTTGCTCAGGCTGGTCTCGAACTCCTGAGCTCAAACAATCCTCCCGCCTCGGCCTCCCAGAGTGCTAGGATTACAGGCGTGAGCCACCGTGCCCAGCCAAGACTGGAGCATTTTTAAAGGCCTTCCAACTGATTGAATCAGACTTACATAGGATAATCTCCATTTTAATTAAAGTCAACTGATTAGGGGATTTAATCACATCCATAAAATTCCTTCAAAAAGAACCTAGATTAGTGTCTGACTGAATAACTGGGACAAAGAGTATGTATCTACAATGCCCCTTTTATCGCCTATGTTGCGAGGGCAGACACGATTGAATGGCAGGCTGAAGATTTAGTTGTTGGAGTTGCAGGCTTCCAGAGATGTTTGAAAGTTCAACCAAAGTAGTCCTGTTATGTGAGGGACATGGCCCTGGTGGGTAAAACCCAAGAGCCTGATAGGTGAGATCAAGATACCTGGATGGGGTTTCTGGAGATATAGATTCTGGTACTCTTTGTAAGCCCTCTGGGTTTGCAGAGGTAGCTCATCCTTCCCTAGTAAAAGCTGGCACTTCTACTATTCTAGAAAATGCTGCAGAAACCTCTTTCCAATGGGGCATCTTGTGTGCCTCTCAGAATTTGCCCCCACTTGAATGACTGTGAGGTTGATAACTAGGATTAAATCCCAGCATAACATGGCAGGGGATGTGCTTGGTTTAATAAAGAATGAAAAAACATTGTCTACCAAAAGATTGCAGCAAGAATGTCATGATGAGCCCCGTGTGTTCTCCTGGGATTGGATTCTGATAGTGCTTGATCAAGGAAACTAGAATGTAAGACTAGATAAGCAAGAATTTATTTATTTAGATGTACTTTCTTGGGACATGGGACTTTTCTTAGTCAGTTTCTATTGCTATAACAAAATACCTGAGACTGGGTAATTTATAAACAACAGAAATTTACTTCTCAGAGTTTTAGAGCCTGGAAAGTCCAAAATCAAAGCAGTGTTTGGTGAACGCCCGTTTCTCATAGATGATGCCATCTAGGTGACCTTACATGGCAGAAGGGCGAGAAGGGGCAAAAAGGGGGTGAACTCTCTCCATTAAGCCATTTTGTAAGGGCACCTAATCAAATTTGTGAGGGCAGAGCCTTCATGGCTCAATCATCTTCCGAAGGTTACACCTCTTAATATTGTTGCATTGGAGATTAAGTTTCAACACGAATTTTGGAGGAGACAAAAATATTCAAATCATAGTAGGACTCAATGCCTTAGCTAGGACCTCTGGGGATAGGGGCAAACTCACTTCTGGGCTCTTAGAAATCTGGAGAGATCAATGGGAAACTCTCAGCAAAGTGGAAATGCTTGAATTGTCCTGGTAGGTAGTATAGGAAGGAAAAAATAGGCTGAGAGCAATGGGCATGCTACAATGGATACATTATGTGAGGCTGGAAGACCCATTAGAGGATGATGTTCCATGAGATTGCTCAGAGGACCACACACTCACTAAGGCCCTCAGGCATGCACTGGTGTGAGGGCACCAGCATCACTGAGAAGTTCCGAGGTGGTTCTCCTCTGCAAGCTGGGAATGTCAGTGGAAAAAGCAGTCACAGAGCTGGGCTTATTAACATCCATGGGGGTGATGCCTAGGCTTCTCCATCCCAATAAGACAAACCAGGTGACAGGGCTGAATTATAAGGCAGGAGGCTTCAGTTAGCACAATGACCAGCAAGGTTGGAGAATGAGCTGAGCAGGAGCCAAGCAAGCTTGACCCACAAGGAAGTACCATGTCCCTATGAGAAAAATAAAGGGGCGGCTAGCAAAGGTTCTGCTCAAAATCAACAAAAACAACAGAGCAAGAATGGAGGGGGAGGGAGATTAGGACAATTGCCCAAATAAAATACCATGAGCCTTTGCTCAGTTATCAGATCTGAGACAATTTTTACATTTGGAACCCATTAACCAGGCCCCAGGGATCCCTAGGTAGAAGGACCCTGGAATACCGTGGCAAGAATGTGCTGTGACTCCCTTAGACCTTTCCCAAAGGGATCTATGGTTATTCACTCCGGTGATGGTACACCCTCAAAATAGGGGTAATCACTGGACACTTCAAGAACTATGAGACATCGTACGTCAATTATTTCCCTGTCTCCAATTCTGTGCATCTTCAGAATCCAGCAATTGTCCTGTGGAGAAAATCAGCCACATGAGTGGTGCACTCCAAATCTAAGTCTGCCATTTTCATCCATCTAGTGTTTATGTCTCCAGCAACCTTTGATGTTGTCAAACTGATCATCATTTTCTCTGGTTTTTCTAGTTGTTCTTAACAGGAGTCCTGGTCTTCCACAAGTTACTCCATCTCATTCAGGATAAAGTCTCATTCAGCATTTTATTATCTTCTAGAACAATGTATTTATTTCTCTAATCTTTTTTTTAACAAATATTTACTTACTGACAATTATACATATAGTGCAATACAAGAAGACTGGAGTTGGGCAGAAGTAAAAAAAAAAAATCTACCACCTAGAAAAAGAAGGGAATATTTGGCATGTACAGTTATCACATAACAAAACCCCCAGCACTCTGTATACTCCTGGCAATACTCCCAACTCCCCCTCCCTCATTGCCAATACTCACAACCTTATTCCTATAATTTTCTTTAAGACTATCAAGTTTAATTCTCTTGTGTCTATCACTGATGTTTATATCAGTCGCAAGAAGTCCTTGACTCCTAGGTTATTACCATCTCTGAGAATCCAAACACATATGGCTCTGCACATCTCCTAACCCGACGTTGTCTCTTAACATTCTCCAATTCCTAAAGCCATTCACTGGGGCCTCTGGACTAAAGGATCAGTCACCAAGAAAATACCCTATATTTTCAAATGTGTCCGTGAAGTTTCCCTTCACCTTTTACTCCAACTGAGAAATGTCTCTCCCCTGAGGACGTAAATTCCCACTCAGCCCTGTAATGTGATGGCTGATTTCTTTGCCACAGTCCTGCTACCCCAGGTGTGGATGCCGGCAGGTGTTCTCACGTGGACAATGCTGCCTGTTCTCCCTTTTTCTTTCCTAAACCCACTGGCTCTGCTCTTACCAAAATGTAAGATTGTGCATTTATTTTTGCCTTCAATTCCTCTCCTTCTATTCTCTGCTTACCCAATCCTTTCAGGATTCTTTACTCCATCTCTCCACGGAAACAGCTTTTTCTGAGGTCGGGAATCATCTCCCACTGTTAAGTCATTTGATGAATTCCCTATTCTCATTTTCCATGATCTTTAAGCAACATTTGGCACCATTGATCAATCCTCCATGAAACACTTTTACCACTCGGCTTTCAGATATCAAATTATCCTGCTTTCCTCCTATTTCGCTGGGTGCTCTTTCTCAGTCTTTGTTTAACCTTCTATCCAGCAATGACTTAGTCTTTCGACTCCTCCTCTTCTCTGTCAACAGGACTTCCCTTGGTGAGCTCATTAAACACCATCTATAAGCTGATGGTTCTCCAATCTATGTATCAAGCCTAGACATTTCCTCTGAGCTCCAGTCTCACACATGCAGCAGCCTATTTCACGTCTCCAAACTAAACTCCTAACCTCCTAAACCTCCTCCTCCTGGAGTCCTTCCCATCTCAATAAAGGGCAACTCAGGCCTTCCAATTTCTCAGGCCAAAAGCCTCTGTGTCATCCTTGACTAATCTCTTTCTTTTCTACCCCATGTCCAGTCCCTTGACAAATCTTAGCAATTCTGCCTACAACTGTAGATCCTGCCCATGACCACTTCTTACTACTTCACTGCTAACATCTCAGCAAGCCACCAGCATCTCACCTGGATCATTTGAATAGCTTCCACCCTTGCCCTGGTCCAGACATAAAACAGTCAGCAGTGAGAGAAATTCTTACGAAGCACAAATTAAACCATGTCATTCTTGTGCTCAAAGCCCACTAATAGTTTCCCATGCCAAGAAAATTCTGAGCCCTTATGATCATCTGTAAAATCCTGTATATGTATCCATCCAACCTCTCTGACACTGTTGTGTGCCAGGCTCCCTCTCCTGACACGAGCCATCTTCCTCTTCAACAACACAAGCACACTACAGCCTTCGAGACTTTGCACTTACTAGTGCATTTTCAAAAATGCCTTTCCCACCACCCCCTGCCCCCAAGTATCTATATTTCTCTTGTGTCCTTCATCTTATGTGTGAGGTCTCCTATGCTACTATGTTTAAAACTGCACACCTTTGCAGACCACACACTAGAACTCCATAACGTGCCTAGTTTCTTTCATTGTTGTTATCCCCATGTGACATAGTAAATATTTAACTTTTTGTTTATTCTCACTTCTTACACTAGAATGTACGCTTTATGAGGGAAGTATTTTTGTTAGTTTATTCCTGTGTCTCCAGTATTTAGAACCATGACTAACACATCGTAGGTGCTCAAGAAAACTCGTATAATTATTGATTGAAAGAATTAATAAATTCTTAAATTTATAAGGCCATTCTCAGTGTATCCACTGAATAGCGTATATACTGCTTATAAGCTTAGTTGGTTGAGGATATAGGTTTCCTGCTGCCAGGAAACCTACAATTGTATTTTTCTTTATAGTGGATAATAGTGCCTCTTACCTACAGCCTTAGTAATGGCATGTAAAATTATGTGCTTATTTGTGGAAATCCCTATACATATACCATTGACCTTAACTGCGTTGGGTCTATACCAAAATAAATATACCAAAATAGATGATGTGATCTAATGTAAATGCCACACGAAAGACCTCAATTCTGTTCCCTACAACGTGATTAACCTCTGTAAGCAGGTCAGAGGGTCTTCATTTACCTCGGTTTCTTTTTCTATAACAAAAAGTTAACAATCTCTATTAAACTCAAAAGATTACTGTGAGAATAAAATAATAGTTAATAAAATGCTTTAAGAAACAAATCTACTACTTAAACATGTAATAAATTTATTTTTTTTAGCAGAGAGACAGCATGGCATGATATGATAAAGACTTTGGAAGGAGATGGGCTTGGGGACAAATCCTAGCTCTGGGACTTAGCAGCAGATGGAAACAACCCCATTTAATTTACAAAGTTAATGGGAGAATTGGAATTAACATACCGAAATAGCCTACTGTCTAGTACAGGATCTGGCTCAGAGTAGATGCTATTCTCAGCTCTTCTCATTTCCTTTAATATTTTGGCATGTGACCATTAGAATTGCTATTTCTTCTGTTTTTTACATATAGCTCAGTTTCTTAATCTGTAAAATGGGGAAAATGTATTGTATCAGACTCTTTCAAAAAGCCTCCTCAGAAGTACTGCATTAATAGATTGCGATCTCCCAAGCAAATGTCACAATTATCACACCCTCGAGGGCAACACGCTGCCATTCTTTATTAGATTTCTACTCGGTCAACTCCAAAGGAAGAGAAAGAAAAATTACATTTAGGAAAAGCTCTTCAGGGCAGGGCATCGGTGGAAAATAAGAAAAATGAGGTAATACAAACTCTAAGGTAAACCAGGCAAAGGGTCAAGAGTTTTCACGTGAAGGCAGATTGGAGACCATCAACTCTCAAGTACTCACAAGCTTCCAGCTCCTTTCAGATGCAGGAGAGACACAGAACACGCTTCTCCGGCAATTTTTAAAAGTCAAAGCCAAACCAGCTCCCTGTCTTCAATTGCCGTTAGCGGACTTCCTTTCACAGTTCACTCTTGGCCTCAGATCACTGGCTCCACTGACATCATTCTAGTCACATGGCGGAGATGTTTATAGTTTGTGGAAACTCCAATTTCATTCTACATTAATCTAATGTCAAGGTTATTCTCCTAAGCAAACGAAAGTGGAATAATGAAGTGTTCAAGTCATTTTATCATAATTATGTTCTAAAGGCTTTGTGTCTTCACTGTAAATTCCCAAAAGGAGGAGTCTCATTTCAAGTGCTTTTGGTTTTTTTGAAATGAAAAAAGTAAGCTTTATATTGTAACAGCTAGAAATTAGCAGACCTTCTGGCGTACTCTGAAGTTGTGTTCTGACATTATCGTGTACTTACTTCCACACTAGCAGTTTCTTTACCTATTTTAGATGGCCCAGCACTGATCTAGCCTTTAATAGCATTTGATTTATTACTTAATGCTTTAGGAACAAAATGCTCCATCCCATGATATGTGCTGTCTACTAGAGAATTTTATTAATTTTGTAGCACATCATTTAAAAATCAAATTATGGGGACTTAGGTCACATTTTGATACTTCAACCTATGCAACCCTAACTTCTTTTTATTTTTCAGCCAAGTCTGAACATACAAGAGTGTAACAAAGGGTCATACTCTTCTATATCACAAGCTCAAAATGTCATTTATTGTTGTAATATTGGAATTTTACTAGTGCTCTTCAAAGTTATATGAATACCATGAAACAGTACATAAAGACAATCAGGAGAACAGCTGTTATTTATATAGAAAGATATTTATGTTTATTTATTTTTAATATTATTGCAAAAAGATGGCCCATTCTTGCTCAAGGCATTAAATATTAAGCAGTTTACTAGTCCAAGAATTGGGAGCTTTCGATTTATAATACGTGGCATTTGATACTTACAATGATGTTCAATGGGTAAGTCTGATATTTAAATTTGGTGTTGTTCTTTGCCTGGTTATTTTAGGGCTCATCCACATGCTAGCTATGTGCTGCCATGGGATACTTCCTTGTTTTTGTTAACTGATTCAGAGTTAAGCAAACAAGTTTCTTCTCTCCTAATCTCATCTTGTCTTTTTCAAGCTCATTAATAGTGTGGCCCAGCTGACCTTTAAGCAGATCTGTCTTTCTTTAAAGTCTTTCTTTTTCTTAAAGTCATGGCTTTCTTTATCTATCTTCACGTTTGAAACCCATGTTATACACTTTGGCCCAAATAAAGTTTTCTAAAAAGCAGTGCTCATGACATGTTTTCTCGCTAATGCAGAAGGGCTGGTGATTTTGAACCTACCACAGACACAAAAGCAGCTAGGGATACTTTTCTGTGCTGGTTCCAGAAAGAAGGTCTGAGCATCTCAGGGTTTCCTTTGTCTCCCTGTGATCACACACAGATTGCTACTGGCCTGAGGCACTCAGACATTTCAGGGAGCTCTCCAGCCTTCTCTTGAACTAATTCCTTCCAGAGCCTCTGTTCAAGTGTGACTCATCACTCTGCAAAGCCACCGCCTCCCCTCGCGCCTCCTGCCAAACGTGGAGGGCATGTCTTTCCCATTGGATTCCTGCCATTTCTTTCATATGTTTAACGTCATCCGCTTTCCCATTGTTTTTATGCACCAGACTGTGCAAAATTTCAGGGGAAAAAAGTAAAGCAGAATCAAAAAGCCTGCAAAATGACTATTCTGAGACGCCTTCAGTAATCCTGGGGTATTCTTTGGCCATGAAGATCTCTACTAGTTTGAATAGAGGGGTTTAGTTTAGTTCTGTTTATTTGTGTGTTTGTTTGCTTTTGCAGGGGAAAGCAGGATGTTGTAAGACTTCACATGATTTAGGACAGTAGAAGAGATTAGAGGAGATATAAAAGTGTAATTATACACGCTAAAGAAGTCAAAAAAATTTTTTTAAATAAAAATTTTTAAAAAAATTGAACACTTTTAGTTAAATTTACCATCTGAGCAGACACTAGGCCTTACTGGAGATTTCATGACAACAGAAATATTCATCACATTCTGTGTCTCCATCAGTTATCCTCTCTCTTCTCAGTACTGTCAAGCATTTCCTTTCCATTGGCATCTTTTTCTTCCCCTGTAAACATGCTCTAGTCTCTCCCTCCTAGGAATAAATACTTTCTCGACTCTGCCCCAACTCTAGCTACTGCAACTTCTCCGTTATAATTTTTTAAAAATAGATCTGTTAGGTAGATAGTGAGGGATTCTGGGTCTTCTAGGGATGAAAGCGGGTACTGTTGCAGTTCACTGCCCCCAGTGGGCTTTCAGAGAGGCTCATGGGAGATCTGCATGCATAGCAAGACTCAGGTCATACAACTCCCAACTGTCCAAAGCAGTTCTATGATGATGTTTGAACCACCAGGAGGTCCCTATCCAGACACCATAAAACAAGACCCAGACCATGACCAAGCTCTCTTTTTGCTACGGCAGGGTGTCCGGTGATCATCTGTGGTGTACGTATCTTGCTCTGTAAACCTGTGTCTTGCTCTTGCTCTATAATCCTACCTTACTCCCTCTGAATAAATTTCACCTCATGCTTGCTTACTTTGGTGTGTCTGGTCATTCTTCGGCTGTGAGCACACCAAGAACTAAGAACACAGAACCAACATTTCAGACTGCAACCCGACAGATCAGCTTCTAGAACAAGCGGTCCACGTGGACTGTCTCTACTTCCTCATATTTTGTTCTTTTCCTTATTGATTAGAATCCCTCCAACTTTACATTATTGTTATTCCAAAGTGAGCTTCTAGGTTGCTAATTCCAATTTAATTAGTCAGTATGCTATTGCATACAAGACCGAAAACTCAATGCAAGTTCAGTTAAACCAAAAGAAAGCTATTGCTATTATTTTGATTATTATTAGCAATTTAGCTCATTTACCTAAAAAAGTTCATCTTTTGTGCTTTTGTGCTGACTTCAGGCGGAGCTGAGCTAGGACTTACTCTCATTTTCCTGAGTCTGCCTGCTTCTATTTTGGCTTAACTTGTTGGCTGATTCATGCTTCGTGGTGGTAAAACGTGGCAGAGATTTTTACGCTTAGCATTCTCATGGCTGTAACTCCATCAGTAAAAGAGTTTGTCTAATCCCATCTCCCATATAATTCTCAGGGTTAACTTTGGTGGACTCCAAATGAGTTACCTACCCACTGCTGAAGCAAGCACGCCGGCCAAGGGGCTGCAACGTTCTGTCTGACTAGACCCGTGTCGTATGTATTCTTTGGAATCAAGCATGGTTTTGAATTTTGGCTCTAGTGGTGTTTATTAATAGTAATAATACAGCTACACTTGTATGTCATGTACTTTACAGCTAATATTTATTCCTTATAACAACTCTGCAAGTTATGTATTTAACATTATGAAGATGCTAGAAGTTTAAAGAGCTTAAGGAATTGGCCCACCTCTTAAAATAATAAAGAAGATCTAAGATTTGAACTTGTTTGGGCTCAAAGTTGTGCTCTCCACTGCATCATGCATTTAGATACATTACATCAAAAGTACTCATCACAGAGCTAGCACAGGGCTCAACTAACATCAGTGCCTCTTCTTTCCTCTTCACCTGCAATTCCGATCATGTCATAACTCTTAAAAATTTTTACATAAAGTCCCCTCCATAACATGGCCCCTCCCTATCTTAAATTGTTTCCTCTGTCACCATTCTTCCCCAGGTCACTCTGAGCCATTTGTTCTTCCTTCGACATGCCAGGTTCCCTTATATATCTGAAATTTTGAATATAAAATGTATCCATTCTGTCTAACTTCCTTTCCCCATGACAAATTACTCATTTGTCAAGTCTGACCTCAAGCATTTACTTTCTTCTGTGTTTCCTCTGCAGTTCATATGTACCTCCAGTACGTAGTTTTTATATTGTAGAGGCCCTTATGTATTCTCCCCACCATGCTGTGAAATCTTCAAGTTAAGGCCATGGATTAGGTCATGTTCTGTTCATATCCCTGGGACACAGTGAAGGTGCTACATAAATGTTTGTTGAATGAATAAATGTATATACAAAGAAATCAATTCCCTTTTCCCAAATTGGCCCAAACTCCCTTTTCCAGAATAAACTTTCTTAGATACAAACAACATTAACAAAAGATCACAAAAAGAAAGAAGAAAGAAGAAAGAGAGAAAGAGAGAAAAGAAAAAAGAAAGAAGAAAGAAAGGAAGAAAGAAAGAGGGAAAGAAAAAGAAAAAGAAGGAAACAGTGACTAAGACACCTTGCCACACAGAGGAACTGTGGAGGAAATCTTTACTTATCTTTTACATAAATAAATGATCATTAATCCACAACCGCTTATTAGAAGAAAGTGAAGAAGTTTGGCTACGTGCCTTTAAGGCTTGGTGGACACAGGAGAAATAATTCTTGATGGCCCCATTTTCCTTCTATCCAGTGGATGTCGATACAACTTTCTTAAATAATTTTTTTGTGCTCTTTGCTTTATTGCTGCAGCTGCTGCTTTGCTCCAGATGAAGATGAAGGGGGCCTCATAAGGCTTCCCAGATAAAATGATGGTTTAGGTGAAGATCTGGACTAAACCAGTAGCTACAGCAATATAGCAGCGAGCATATTACCTGGATAATTTCAAGAGTTTCTCTCCTCCCCCCTCCTTCTGCCCGGACCTCTCTGCAATCTATCTTCCACACGGCTGCAAGAACGATGTTACTAAACTAAACAAGAAGTCCTTCTACAGCTTTCTATTCTCTTTGGCACAAACTCCGGGCTTCTAAAATGACAAAGCTATTCCAAACTGCCCTAATTTACCTCTGTGGTGCCTTTCTCTTGTTATTCCCACATTCACGTCTCATACTCCAGCTATACCAACATGATTTATACCATCCTGCACACCCCGTATCATTTTAAGTCACTTTACTTTTGTTTGTGCTATTTCCTCTACCTGTAACATGCTTTTCCCTTTGTCCAGTTGACAAATACAAGCTCCTAATCATCTAAACCACCGTTTTATCTGAGTTGCCTTATTAGTTCCCCTCAATGTAATTAACTGCTTCTTTCTTTTTCCCCAGAGGTACACACTTTTATGAAAAAGCTCACAACACTCTATTTCTTGTATTTATTTATTCTATCACTGGATGATAAACCCCTTTATAGCAGGAGCCACGTATTATTCGCCTCTGGTTTCTGGCACCAAGAACAGTGCCCAGAACATAAATATTTGGTGATTGGGCTAAAAAAAAAAAAAAAAAAAAGAAAAGAAAAGAAAAGAAAAGAAAAGAAAAGAAAAGAAAAGAAAAGGCAGAAAACTAGAAAGAATTAAGTTTACTTTCACTTTTGTTTTAGGCCCCTAAGATATAAATCTCTAGAGAGAAAAATCTCAGAAAGAATAAAGGAGAATAAAGGAGAGGAGTCTCTTTTCTCTGTCAAAATTACTGTACCAACAAAAACATTTGTTGCGATATAGTGAAGTTTATATGTGCATAGATTATTTTATCTTGAGTTTTCATTTGCAAGATTTTAATTCTCCCAGGAATAACTTTTCCTCCAGCTGGCTTAAAAATATATTGCTAACTGCTGGAAAATGAAATCCAAGAAGTTCACATTCTTATTCTGTGAACTAACAAAAAAAGAATGTGAATAAGTGAAATATTTTTGTTATATATCTATTTCTTGCCCCAATGGTGGACTTGGTTCTTTGTGAGAAACAAGTACAGACATATGGAAAATATTTGCTGTCTTAAAATAGATACTATTTATTTTGCTATTTCCTCAATTTATATTTTGTCCCTATATCTAGTAGGTGCTCATCAAATGAACCTTCTGTCTTTGTTAGTTATTCTTCTTCCTTCCTTTTCTTTAAACCCCTCAAATATTTTAACAAATCTTCTAAGTTCTCCCCACCAGTATCTTTTTAATGCTCTGATATCACCATAATGTTTGCTATTTTATTCTACTGAAATTGTACCATCTAACTAACCAAAAACCTTTAAAAGTACTTGTTATTGAAATACCATTACGGCAGATTTAGGAAATTCTTACACCAATTCTGTGACTTTCTTTTGCCTCTTTATCATGTTTGACACTACTGAACTCTGTTTTCTCTTTCCTTTTTTTTTTTTTTTCTGTTAAGTCTTTTCTCTTTTAGCATCTGTCATACTGCTTTTCTGGTTGATAAAAGACTGAGACTGTTAGCTGGGGGATGTTTATGAGGACTTACTTTATTCCTCCTGGCCTGCAGAGCTTAATTGACCTTTGTTGCTGTGGGGGAGAAGGAAAACCTCCCCTTCATCCTCCCCCCACCCCGCCACAGCCAAGGTTCACTGAAAGATCAACTCACAATAAAGCAGATTAATAAGAGAAAGAGATTTATTTACCATGCACACAGGGAGAATCACAGAGTGATTACCCAATATCCCAGTGGGGTCCAGAAGTGTATATACCCTCATTTTAGAGGGGAGGGGGCAATTGAGGAATATAGGTAATTCCGTTTAGGGGCAATAAATGGTTACTAAGGAGGATGAATAGATACTTGGGAGAATGAATGGATGAGGGGTAACAGATTGACTTGTAAATGATTCTCTTTAGAAATGAAATTAATCCGAGACAGGTATTATCTTTAAAACAAGTTTTGGGCCAGATCTGGTTGCATTCTTGGTCCTCTTTCCTACAATATATTGAGATAATAACAGGGAGGGGAAGGAAAGGCAATTGTGCTTTTTTGGTGGGTCTGTCTTGTTTTATGCAGATAGAGGGGAAGACCCTTCCGAAGCCTGTTGAATGCTAAAGGCCTTTAATTCAAAATGCTCTTTATACTAAGCAGTCATATTTTGGGGTGAAATTCCCTGAGCTCCTTCAGTGCTAGGCCAAGAGAAATGGAACCAGAGAGATGAAGGACTGAAGAATCAAGTCGATTCCAGTGGGTAGTTTCCTGTGGGTAGTTTCACAGGAAGTAGAGCATCCTGCTCAGATACTGAATCCCAGAGTATCAAATTGCCCCCAGACTTTTGGGGACCAATCATCAGGCCCAACAAAAGCCTTAATCTGTCTTTTAGTCTGCCTTGTCTTTTTTGGATGAGAGGTAATTAGGAAACAATATAAACTCGCTGTGTCTCATTTGACGTGAATTTAACATACATTCAATAAATTGAATGATAGTTTATATTATTTTTTTAAATATGCTCCTTTAAAATACATTTAAGTTGTTTTTATAGATTTCTATATATTTTTGAAAGGAAACTCTATGAGGTAAAGCATATATTACTACGTTACATGTATCTAAAAATGTATAAATACATAAAAAATTATTTATAGACCTATAGCAGTCATCAAAACACATTTAAAAACTAAGTTTTCTGAATTAATTTTCAAAGTGATCCATCAAAACATATGTGATTTCTATGTCATATATGAGATACCGATCTCTCTTTACCTATATCTAGATAGATACAAATATCTATGTATGCTAAAATTACCTTAGGATAGTTTTAAAATATAACACCCAAAATATCTCAGACATTATAGGTATCATAAATGTTGTTGAGTATACATGAAAGACTCAAAATAGAAAATACTTATTTCTTCTTTTGCTAAAATTGCTAATACATATTCAATTTGATTTTCTAAATTTCATAAGTAATGTTTCTCAGTCTCTGGTTTTCTCTCTACTGAAACCTTAGTGAATATCATGAAACATTCTGTTAAAAACACTATTTGGTATTCTGTAAACTGAAAAATTCAGTTTAACTGAATTTAAACATTTCAAAACCTTATTTATGTCAAACTGATTTACTTCTGAGGTTTTATGTGATCTTATCTCTCAGATCTTCTCCAGCAAGGCAAGTCCTTTGATTTAAGCCTGATAGTTGTAAATGTAGTCCCAAGATTTCTTTTAAAAGTGCTTCCAAAACATTGTTAATCTTAAAATTGACTCTTCACATAGTTTGGCTTCCATTTTCAAATGCTAATAAAAGAGACTGCTTTATGCTAGAAGTTCTTGGCTTGAAGCTCTGCTGAGTAACTTTGACTACAAATAAGTAATTGTGTGTTCAATTTTACACGCTCAGAGAAAAAGTAGAGGCAGGAAGAATTATCTACATGAAATCAGACCTAAATTTCACATGGAAACATTGCTAGTTTCCTGTGAAAATCCACTTCTAAAATGAATGTGACAACAGCACACGAATCCACACGTTTAAATGAATATCCACCGAAATGAATATCCACAGGTAGGATACATTCTCAATTTAGTTTTAAAGGAACCATGGGGAACACTTATAGGCTCATGAGTGAAGGCGATAGATGGGACAGTTTATTATTTTGGAGCAGGTAACACATAACTTGAAACTGCAGTGTTTTCATGATTTCAGGGAAGACAAAGTGTGCCCTATGCGTATGTCATGGTAACTTGGAATGAAGCCAAAATACACAGCACTAGAGTTCTGAGGGTTAAATCATCATATACTATCAATCTGAACAACATAGTGATTCAAGTCATTTGCCCTGAAAGCAACTTAGAAAAAAACTCAAGTAAAGTTGGTTAGAACAAATCCATCATTGTTTTTAGAAAAGTAAAAATGTGAGAATTTGGTTTTTCAGAAAGACTCTGAACTATACGTGCAAACGAATTCAGTATCTAATTACTAAAAGTAAGGTTCTTTAGTAATGAGTCATTCAGGTGCTTTAGACGTAGGTTTTCTGCTATATATTTAAAATACTTATTTCTAAATTAGCAAAAGGCAACACAATAAACCATCCAAGTTAGTCAGTCCTCAACTCCAAAACAAGCTGAATGCTAAAAACATAATTTAATTTAAAATACTTCATAAATTTGAATTTATATGTAAATAAAAGTCAGTCTTGTTCAGAACGACGGAGTCTTGGCTTAATAACTATTTTTTTAAGTCAGTTCATGGGGAAGCAACTGGAACACACTACAAATGGCTGATGGTAATCAAATAAATGCACCTATTAAAAAATACATGTACCCATACCTCTGAGGGATTTTGTTATTCATCAGTGAAAACCCTTTTTTAACAACTACGTTTGATTCCCCATAATCATTCATGCTCACAAACATCCAAACCAAAAGTGAACAAATATTTTCATCCTGTATTAAGCGATATTATAAAGGCCTGGGCATAATAATGAAGTGAGAAACATTTACTGGCATACCAGGGTGGTATAAAAATAGTAGTAACGTTGAAAACAAACAGCTTAGTCAATTCGCAGTGACAGTCGCTTTCTGCATCAAAGATAAAATCAACATTGCCTTAGAAACCATCATAAGATGCTGCAACCTAAAATGGTATTTACCTTGAAGTTTATAAAATAGAAAGCATTTTTGGTGAGAAGAATTTAATCATTTTCAAATGCATCTCAGCATAATATTTGAAACTTCAGGCATATTGAAATATGCAGCTCCAATTGCTAACATTGTGCTTCTGGAGAAGCTAAATATTTTGTTGTAAGAAGTTGAAATGTATGTTATTTACCTAGCTTAACCTAATTATCTATTATGTAGTATCTATCAATTTCCATTTGCCTTAATTCTTTGGGGAAAAAAATCAACATTGTAATAAAACAATTGGAGGGACGATTACACAATTTATGTAAGTCCCTTCAAAACTGACTACTGGTCCGTAAGTCATAACCCTGGGCTTTGCCCTTTGATAAGTAACATGGAAATTATTATAGGATTTTTGTGTGATAACTTCTAAGAATTGATAAGGAAAAAAAATTTCTTTATGCTACTCGAACTGCAAAACAGATACGAAATATGCTTCCCTGTTACAGTAATGTAATGCAAATAGAACACACTGATCTACAGTGTGTTAGGCTTTAGACTACAAAGACATTTATATTTAGATCCTATGCTTTTTGGCAGTTGTGCCTTAGGCTAATTATTGATACAATATTTAGAAATCTGTTAAATTTTCAATAATGACTATGCATAAATAATATAATTTTTCATATTGCATGGCTGGATAGTTTCCAAACAGCCCTAGTATATATAAAAAATCATTCAAAGCCCTATTTTATGGTTCTAAAAATGAGAAAAATTCAAAGTTAATTTACTGGATAGAATACAATCAGGAGTCTTACAACTCAAAGAGATAGGTATCATACTTCTAAACTTGCCTTCGTTGATGACTACCTGTGGACCACAGGTAGTGTTAAGCCATTTAACTGCCACGTTCTTTGATTGAACTTCATCAAGTATATGATGTAAAGATAAATGAAAAATATGTATGTAGTAAGTTAAAATTCTCATAAGAAACGGACTGTGTAAAATGCTGTAGAAATCAAAGATACGAAAAAAACAAAGTATATTTTTCAGCCAAATAGAACACATTTTCGGAGAAATATAGAGAAAGGTTTAAGGTTTTGATATTGGTGTTGCGACCCTATTTTCTTTAATGGAACTGTATTTAGTATAGACAAAGAATATGTAGGAATAAATACCTATACTCTGAAAACTAAAAAATATTATTGAATGAAACTAAAGAAGACCTAAGTAATTAAAGAGATATATCTAGTTCACAGGCCAGCATTAAGATAGGCATATTGATGGAACAGAATAGCACATCCAGAAATAGACCCACACATAAACAAATGATAATTGAATGCCAAAAAGGCAGACTTTTCAAGTGGTGTTCAAACAATTCACATCCATGTAAAAGAAAATGAACTTAGATTCATACATAGTAGCACATACAAAATTGACTTAAAATGGCTTCTAGATCTAATTGTAAAACCTAAAACTATAAAACTTCTAGAAAGAAACATAGGAGAAAATATTTGTGACTTTGGGTTGTCAGAGATTTCTTAGGAAACCAAAAGCATGATCCATATTTTAAAAAAATTGATAAGTTGGGCTTAATCAAAATTAAGAATTTATGATCTTCAAAAAACACCTTTAGGATAATGAAAGGACAAGCCACACTGGACAAAAATATCTGCAAAGGATATATCTTCTAATCTAAAGGGCTTATATCCATACTATATAAAGAACTCTCAAAACTGAATTAAAAGGGAACAACCCAATGAAAACAAAAATAATGAGCCAAAGATTTGAACATGAAGAAGAAGAAATTATGAATGGTATGGTAGGCTGAATTATGGCATCCCAAAATTTATCCACATCTTCATCTCTGGAACGTATGAATGCTACCTTATTTGGCAAAAAAAGGACTTTGCAGATGTGATTAGATTAAGGATTTTGAGATAGAGAGATCGTCCTGGATTAACTGAGAGGACCCTAAATGCAATCATGTCCCTTGTAAGAGGCAGGCAGAAGATACTTTGATGGTAGACGAGAAAGAAGCCATGTAACGAAAGCAGAATCAAAGAGAACTTATGTTCTGCACTGGCTTTGAAGATGGAGCAAGGGGGCATAAGCCAAGCATTACAAGGAATGTAGTTCTGAAAGGGCAGGAACTAGATTCTCTCCTACTGCCTCTGGAAGGAGCACAGCCCTGCAGGCATCCTGGTTTTGGCTCAGTGAAACTGATTTTAGACATCCAGCCTCCAGAACTATGAGAGAATAACTTTCTGTTGTTTTAGGCCACCAAATTTGTGATAATTTATTGCAGCAGTCACAGGAAACTAACACAGATGGTGTAAAAGTACATGAGAAGATGCTCAACATCATCAGTCAAGAAGGAAAAGCAAATTAAACCCACGGTGAGATACTACTACATACCTATTCAGGTAGATAATATTGTGGTGGTGGTTGGGGTTGGGGATAATGAATAAACCAACCAATAATGAATAAATCAACTGCTTGGAAAACAGTTTAGTAATTTTTTGAAACATGCACTGTATGTTCCAGCCATCCAAATCCTAGATATTTATCCAAGAGAAAAGAATGTAAACTTCTGTACAAAGACTTACATATGAAGTTCATAGCAGCTTTATTTGCAATAGCCAAAAACTGGAAACAGTTCAAATGTCCATAAAGAGGTAAATGGATAAACAAACTGGTATATCTACACAATGGAATAAAACTTAGCAATAAGAAGGAATGGACTAATGATATATAAAAAACACGAACAAATCTCAAAATAATTACACTTAGTAAAAAAAAAGCCAGACATAAAGAAGAGTACATACTGTATGATTCCATTTGTATAAAACTCTAGAAAATGAAAACTATTCAACAGTGACAGAAAACAGATAAGTGGTTACCTGGGGAAGGGGTTGGGAAGGACAAGAGGGAGGGATTATGAAGGGTCATAAGGGAACTTCGAGGAATGATACACAGTTGCACAGGTGCACACACATGTCAAGGCTTTCCAAGTTATACCCATGTGCAGTTTATTGTATATAGATTGTACTTCAATAAAACAGTTATAAATGAAAGTGTATTTTTGATTACCTATTTTCACTCTAGGAGTAGATCTAAATTCCAAATTCATGGAATGTTAATCTTGAGAACACATTTTTTTTTCACATAGCATAGAAAACTCCCTAAAAGTATTTAGATGTCTATGTTTGTTTACTCATTTGGTTTGTGGTCAAGTTGGCAATATTGTATATTATGTCTTAGTGAACTCTTCTTCCACTATTAGATAATACCCTGCATATAATATCTCTTAATTAATACATGATATTTAGTTCTGCAACTCAATGAACAAACCTCTAGGAGGAAAAAAATGGCTCAATTCAATAGAAAATGGGGATATGAGTTATACTATCTCCAAGGTAAGTAGCATATGAATAGTCGGTAGAACTACAGTAAAGAAAGAGATAAAGGCCTAAGGAAAAATTCATATAAAATGTCATTATGTAAAATACTTGAACATATAAAAATAAGTAACCAAATTTCTGTTCCACTCTAAATTCTGGTATTTCTATATTATCTTTATTTTTTAAGTTATTTAAGCAAAACATTTATGGAGCACCAACATTTTAAACACAGTGTTTTGCTTTTAAGTGCTGAAAGAGAAATAAGAAAGTCCCTGACCTAGAGAAGCTGACAGGTTAGGATATGAGACTAACAAGTTAAGAAACAGAGAAACTAGATGATGAAGAAACACCACCATATATTTACACAGAAGAACTTGCTGAAGGTGCAGGAGCGATGGGATGGGTCATAAAAATGGAAGTCTTGACCCAAAGTTCACTCTTTGGGTTAATTTGAACAAAATTGAATGTTCTTCCTTGTTATATCACATAATAAGAAAGTAAAATAATTAAAGGACGCCCTCCCTATTTCCTCTTCCAATCTTCCACTTTCATATGTAGGAAGTGTTTTCTCCATGACTTTACCACTATAGGTAGAGTTTGGATGCCTAATCGATGTGGTCAAGTCATGGTTGCCCATCGTCATAAAAAGCTGGGCTTTGAACCAAATACACACTGTTCACAAACACTCTCCTATAACCAAAACTACGATGTACTTCAAACATTTAAAGCATTCATGCACACCCACTTTTCAAACAGCAAAATCAATATACCATTAAAACAAGAGAAAACAAAACCATTATCATAATTATTTAAATATTTTCCATTTCTTTGGTCAAAACATTTCACCAAACACAATTATAATCATTAAGTTCAAAACAATTTGTTTACAATTGATAAACGAATTAAGCTCATTGCAAAATTTCCTGCCAAGGATAGAACAGTCCTCACAGGTGCTTACCTGCATGGACCACATAAAGTAGGGGATGCCTAAGCTAAGCTGAGCTAACGTGTCCCTTGTCAGAAAATTCTACCGAGCTAGAGACAAAAATTGAAATTAAGTTTAATCTGTTGGTTAAGGCCTTAAAGTGAAAGTCTTGAGCTGTCGGTCGCCATGTTTTCCACGCTGAGAATAAGAACGGTGAGAAAACAAGGTTGGCATGTCCAGGGAGGCTGAGCCTTACCAGGATCTCTCTAGAGTTTCCTTTGTTCTTAGGGCCTCACTGCCTGGATGCTTTTCTCAAAGCAAAGTTGCCAAACTTTTCTTTGATTCCATGAGCTTATGCTGTTTTTCTTTAAGCTACTAAGAGTTGCAACTTTTAAAAATTTGAGTTGCAAATTTTAACATGAAAGAGCGAAATGCATTAATAGCCATTCTGTCTCTAAGGTATTAAAATATACCACACAGCTACAATAATTAAAGCAGTATGATTATGAGGGTAGCATATATAGAGAGATTAATATAAGAGGATTCAAATACCAGAATCATACCAACTACATATAAATGAGAAATGGATACATTCTTCAGTAAATGCTATTGGGTCAAATGTCTCACTAACTGGAAAAAAGAGTGTTCAGATATCTTGAAATCTGGCACTAAAATAAATTTCAGATGTATTAAAATTTATAACTATGAAAAACAAACTATAAAACTAAGTATTTATATTATATTAGAATGTGACAAGTCTTTTTAGATCTGCATTAGACCACAGCTAGAAACAAGATAGGAAGTTTAGTTTGAATTTGTAAAATTTAAACTTTAAAAATTTAATTTAAATATAAACTTTTACATTAAAAGAGTGGTCAAAAAGATAATATATATATAAACTAAGACAAAGAGTAAATGTCCTTGATATATAAAGTGCTTTTCTAAAAAAGGACAAAAACATATAGTGAAATGGACTAAGAACATGGGGAAGCAATTTCACAAAAGATTAAAATAAATCTCCATTTTCCTGATGATTAGAGATGTTGAGCATTTTTTTCACATTTTTTTTTGTTTTTTGGCCATTGGTCTATCTTCTTTTGAAAAGTTTCTGTTCATGTCCTTTGCCCACTTTTTAATGGGGTCGTTTGATTTTTTTCTTGCTGATTTTCCTGAGTTCTATATAGATTCTAGTTAACAGCCCTTTATTGAATACATAGCATGCAAATATTTTCTCCCATTCTGTAGGTTGTCTATTCACTCTAATGACAGTTTCCTTAGCTGTGCAAAAGCTTTTTAATTTGTTCAGGTCCCATTTCTTTATTTTTGTTTGTGCTGTGATTGCTTTTGGGGTCTTCTTCATAAAGTCTTTGCCTAGGCCAATATCTATAAGAGTTTTTCCAAATTTTCTTCCAGAATTATTATGGTTTCATGCCTTAGATTTAAGTCTATTATCCATTGTGATTTGACTTTCGTGAGAGGTGAGAGGAGCAGATCCTGTTTCAGTCTTCTACATGTGGCTATCCAGTTTTCTCAGCACCATTTATTGAATAGGGATTCTTTTCCCCAGTGTATATTTTTGTCTGCTTTGTCAAAGATCAAATGGCAATAAAAGGATGATTGTATATCTGGATTCTCAGTCCTATACCATTGGTCTATGTCTCTGTTCTTGTGCCAGTACCATGCTATTTTTCTTATTATAGCCTTGTAGTATAGCTTGAAGTCTGGTAAATGGATGCCTTCTAATTTATTCTATTTGCTTGAGGTTGCTTTGGCTATTCGAGGTCTTCTCTGTTTCCATATGAAGCATAGAATTATTTTTCCTAGATCTGCAAGAAATGATGGTAGTATTTTAATAGGAATTGAATTGAATCTGTAGATCGTTTTGGGTAATCATCAGGGAAATGCAAATCAAAACCACAATAAGATATCACTTAACTCTAGTGAGAATGGCTTTTATCAAAAAGTCCCCAAACAACAAATGTTGGCATGGATGTGGAGAGTTGGGAACACTCATACATTGTTGGTGGGACTGCAAACTAATACTACCTCTATGGAAAGCAGTATGGAAATAACTCGAAGAACTAAAAGTAGAACTATCATTTGATCTCACAATCCCACTACTGGATATTTACCCAAAGGAAAAAAAGACATTATATAAAAAAGACATCTGCACTAGAATGTTTATAACAGCACAATTCACAATTACAAAGACATGGAATCAACCCAAGTGCCCATCAATCCATGAGAGGATTAATAAGATTTGATATATGTATACCATGGAGTTCTACTCAGCCAGAAAAAAATGGTGAACTAATACCTCTTGTATTATCCTGGATGGAGCTGGAGACCATTCTTTGAAGTGAAGCATCACAAGAATGGAAAGACAAACACCACATGTACTCACCATTAAATTAGTACTAATTGATTAAAACTTGTGTGCACATATGGAAGTAACAGTCATCTGGTGTCGGGCAGGTGGCATGGGGGAGGAGGGGATGGGTAAACTCACACCTAACTGGTGCGGTGCATGCTCTTTGGGGGATGGGCATGCTTGTAGCTCTGACTTGGGCAGTGCAAAGGCAATTTATGTAACCAGAGTGTTTGTACCCCCATAATATTCTGAAATTTAAAAATAAATAAATAAAATAAAATAAAATAAATCTCCAATGAACACATGACAAAACAGTCAATTTCACTAATAATAAAAGAAAATAATTTTAAAAGGAAATCTAATTTTAATCATGACATTGACAGAGATGAATAAATTATTAAATACAATATTGATGAGAATATAGAACATTCTTACATATCCCTATCTTAGGTATAAATTCATACTGCTTACCTGGAGAACAATTTGGTAACTTTTAACATGTATTTAGGCACTTTGACTCAGTTATTCACCTTCTAGGAATTTAATGCAAAGAAATAATTGTGAAAGTCCACAGGCATAAAGAGACTAGGAGATTCAAAAATGACATTTTTCAAAACACAAAAACAATACCCCTGTAATATGCTGAAATAAAAAAATAAATAAATACATAAAAATAAATAAATTGAAAAAATATATAATGTGCCAAAATGCAGAAAATTTGAATTATGACAAAAACATATAGTAAAATATAAGTAGTCATTAAAAGTGATAATTTAGTCACATATTTATTGGCATAGAATAATATATATTATTAAAGGAAAATGGAAATTCATAGAGGTATATACTAATTTTCTTTTAAAAGTACATACATATGTATACATGATATGTCATGTCACAAAAATTGAAAAAAGTAAAGAAAACACATTTTTCAGGCTCTAAGCCACTTGGCAAATATCCAAGTGTCTCAGTTTCTGCTTACAGAGCATGCTAACAGTTTTATTATTAACTTTTTTACTACAAAGAAAAGTGCACCTGTTCATTTCTCTTAATTCTGATGAATAAGTTGCTGACCTAAGGGATGTTAATCCCTGCGTTAAAATTAAGACTCTAGAGAACTGGCATCTCTTGTATGTGAGAATGGCAAACCTTTTGTACATTATCCCATCAGCTCTGACAGGCTCTGTTAAGTCTCAGACTTAAGTCTTTCCAAGTCAGCTAAGAGGATTAAAATATGGATACAGAAACATTAACACCCTGCCCTGAGTTTAAATATCCATGCTGGACCAAGAAACCTTGGCTCATTTGCAGGTGCTCATTGCTGCCATTTACTTTTTCAGACCAGGAGCAAACAGAAAGTCTAACTCCACAAACAACTGCTTTGCTTCCATTTAAGGCTGGTACTAAAATCATGAGGCCAAATCATGAGGCCAATTGGCTTAGAAATGTGGAAATGGAAAATGCTCCTCATTTGTATTTTTCTCATCATCTTCCTTCAGAGGAAATATGATGAGAAAACCTCTCTGTTTTTATATCCTCTCCTGCATCCTAATATCCATAACATTCTGAACTTCCTTTTCCCTGACTTAAATTTCCACTCCATTCCTTCTTCCAAACCCTTGATTTTACTCCCTTGACCTTTGAATTCATTGGAAAAAAAATTCTATGTTCACCACCTTCACCAAACATTTTCTTCTCCTTTTTCTGCCCCAGCACAACTGCAGTAGAAACAGATATGCAGCATCAGACTCTTTCAAGGAAGAACTTACTGACCAGCTAAAGGAAGAGTGGTGAGCAAAAGCCTACAGCTGCCAGCTCCTTCCCAGTTGGTCATAGCTGAAAAGGTCCTCCGCCTCTGAAATCATTCCTTTCTCAGAGGCAGGCTACAGCTGGTGACTGAGTGAGGTAAGAGTACAAAGGCCAGCTATTTTGGTGAAAATATGAGACATTCTGATGGGGTATATTCACTCAAGAGCTCTTTGCAGGGCTGATAAGGTTTCGTCAGCTTTGGACTGTGGTTTGACTTCTTCCTCTGCCAAATTCGGCTTCTTCTCCCTTCCTTTCACAGGTTTTAATATTAATAAACAACTTGCTCTTTGATCTCCAACTCAGTGTCTGCTTGTAGAGACCCCAAACTGCAGTCATTAGGACTAGTAGTGATCAATCAACAAGTGATCAATAAGATGGGATTTAGGAGCTGATCATTCATCCCCTGGCTGATAGTGAGGGGCCCATTACTGATGGTAGCTGGAACACAGACAGCCCCTGGCACAAGGTGGCTATATAATTGTTAAAACTTCCACTGGTGGAGGAGGGGGCAAGATGGTGGACTAGAAGTAGCCTGAGCATGCTGCCTCAAGGAGAGCATCAAAAGTTGCAGGTGGATGCCTACCTGCTGATGGCTCTTCTTGGAAAGAACATTGTAAAACTCCAGAGAAGTGAAAGGGGGCAATCAGAGTGAAGGAGGACATGATGGGGCAATTCATTTGGCAAGATTGAAGGGAACCTTGGGGATGTATCCACACATGGGGAAGGACAGGAGTAGAGAGCCTTGGGCTTCCACATTTAACTAGAAGGCACTGCAGCCTGAGCTGTGAGGGGCCCCGACCACCACCACAGACCTCTGGACTGATTGGGAAGCTGCTTGAAGTCTGTGCAGAGACACTGTACTAGACAGGAGGCACAGCAGGGATCTGGTGGCTGCCAATCCCAGATTACTGCAACTGACATCATCCTGATCTCTCAGATAGGGGGTGCCAGGTCTGCACAGGGCTTGAATTTGCAATAGCAGAATTTGTATTGCCTCGCTGGGCCAGGGAGGGAGCAGGTACAATAGATGCTCTCCTGTGCCATGCCGTGTGACTGGGAGCCTAGCAATCCCTCCCCTTCAATATGGGATCTGAGCAGAGGCAGCACCTCAGGTGCCACAGACACCACCTAATAAGCCTTGCAGTGACTGCCTCAGTAGTACCTTGGCTGGGGAAGAACCTCAGCTACCCAAGGGACCTGGCCCTCAGTATCACCCCTGCTGGCACAGTTCCACCACCTGCACCACCAGAGCCTCCCCTAACCCATGTGGCCCTGCCTTTGTGGTCCCCACATTGCCAGAGCCACTCTACACCCACGCGGATCCACCTTTGCAGTTCCTGCACTGTGGTCTGACCATGTGGCCCTGCCCATCCTACTCCTGCCCTGCCTCTGGGCCACAGCTCTGGTTCTGAGGGTCCTGCTTTGCCCAGGCCCTCAGTTCTGCCCCCAAGGCTTAACTAGAGCTGCTAAGACTGTGGCTTCATCCCCCAAGGATCCATTCCTGCTCCCAGGACCCAAAGCTCTGACCCTGTGGCTCTGGTGCTCCTTCTGGGCTCATAACTCCACCCCTGAGATTCCAGCACTGCACCTAGTACCCAAGACTCCAGTCCCAAGTCTCCACAACAGCTGCTGATGGGCCCATAGAACTGCCCTGAGGTCCAACACCCTGCCAGGGACATTCCTGCCTGGAGCCAACTTTACATCTTGACAGTTCAAGCAAACACCAACAGTCTGGACACCCACAACCACTGCCTAGATAGCCTTGCCCAGCTGTCTTTGTCACCTCCATGGGGAGATCTTGGGAAGAGCAATCTCTCATAATGCCAGCCTGCATGGAGAGAATCTCGCCCAGCCTCCAACTTGGGCTTCCAACAAAGATCTGGGGAACAACGCACTACTCCACAAAAATATCAAGCACCAGCTTGAATGGTGACAATCACAGGGGAACAAGACAAAACAGAACAGCTGCATTACAGACTTTTAGTGCACCCTCAACTCCCCTGCCAGGTCAACATTCCAGAGTATGGCACAACAGTGTCATCTTGGGACCTCCCCTTCTCACTAAGTAGGAGAGTTCATAGCAAAAGAGAACAGGTAGCCTGCAAACCTATCAGCCCTGAAGTGACAGAAGAGGATTTAGATGAGAAGAAACCAGCAAAAGAACTCTGACAACATGAAAAACAAAACAGTTTGATACCCGTGAGGGATCATAATGGATCTACACTAGTGGACCCGAACCAGAAGAAAATTGTCAAAATTTCAGAAATGGAAATCAGAATATGGATGGCAAATAAGATGAATGGAATTGAAGAGAAAGCTGAAAACCAACAAAGAGAAACCAAAAATTTTCAGAAAATCAATGAAAAAAATGAAAAGTCAGTAAGCAGCTAGATAATATAAGAAAGGATATAATAGAACTTATAGAAATGAAAGAGTCATTTAAGGAATTTAAAAATTACAGCAGAATACTTAACATCAGGCTAAACCAAGCAGAAGAAAGAATCTCAGAGCTTGAAGACAAGGCTCTCAAGCTAACCCAGTCATTCAAAGATACAGAAAAGAAAATAAAGAAGACTGAAGAATCACTCAGAGAAATATGGGACTATGAGAAGCAAACTAGTATGCAATTATAGGCATCCATGAGGGAGAAGAAAGAGCAAAAAGTGTGGAAAAATGTATTTGAGAGAATTATTAAGAAAAACTTCCCTGGTATCATCAGAGATTCAAACATCCAAATACAAGATGGTCATTGAACATTGGCAAGATTCACAGCAAATAGGACATCCCCAAGACACAGAGCCATTAACTTCACCAAAGTCAAAATGAAGGTGAAAATTCTGCAAGCAACAAGATGAAAGCAACAACTAACCTATAAAGAAAAGCCCATCAGGCTAATCACAGACTTCTCAGTGGAGATCTTACAAGCCAGAAGGGATGGCAGCTCCATCTTCAGCCAAGAACAACTTAAACGGAACAACTGCCAACCAAAAATCTTAGATCCTGCAAAACTAAGTTTCATAAATGACAGACACAAATAAAGACTTTTCCAGACAAGCAAATGCTAAGGAAATTTGTCACAACTAGGCCTGCCCTACAGAAAATACTCAGAACTGCATTATACATGGACCAGCATAATAAAATCACCAAAAGCTGAAGTTCCCAGATTCTATAAAACAATAGCAAGAGGGAAAAAAAAGCAATAAGGTCCAAGCCAACATGATGAACAGAACAGCATCCCACATATCAATATTAGCACTCAACATAAATGGTCTGAATGCCCCATTCAAAAGACACAGCCTGGCTGAAATGGATGAAAAGACATACCTCAAGTATATGCTGTCTCCAGGAAACACATCTAACCCACAAGTACTTACACAGACTCAAGGTGAAGGGGGAGGGGGAAAAATATTCCATGCAATGGAAACCAAAAGAGAGCAGATGTAGCCATTCTCATATCAGATAAAACAGACTTTAAATTAACAATGGTAAAGAAAGACAAAGAAGGTCATTATGTAATGGTAAAGGGAGTAATTCAACAAGAAGACATAACAATCCTAAATATATATGCACCAAACACAGGATCTCCCACATTCATAAGCAAATTCTACCAGATCCAAGCAAAGAGATAATAGGAGCACCATGATTGCTGGAACTTCATCACCCCACTGACAGAGCTGAACAGATCATTGAATCAGAAAATCAATAAAGAAACACTGGACTTAAATGGGACTGTAGAACAAATGGGTCTAACAAACATTTACAGAACATTCTACCCAAAAATTACTGTATACATTCTTCTCAGCAGCACATGGGATATTCTACAAGGCTGATCATATATTAGGCCACAAAACATGTCTCAACAAATTCTAAAGAATTTAAATCATACCATGTATCTTCTCAGACCACAGTGGAATAAAATGAGAAATCAATTCCAAGGGAAACACTCAAATCTACACAAAGTCATGGAAATTAAACCACATGCTACAGAACAAACCTTGGGTCAATGATGAAATTAAGATTGAAATCCAAAGATTTCTTGGACTGAATGACAAAGGAGACAGAAACTGTCAAACTCTATGGGATACAGAAAAAGCAGACCTCAGGGGAAAATTCATAGCCTTTAATGCTTACATCAAAAAGATAGAATGATCATAAATTAACAACCTGATGTCAGATCTCAAGGAACTAGAAAACAAAGAGCAAAGCAAACCCAAAGCCAGCATCAGAAAAGAAATAATAGGAAACCAAGAAACAAAAACAAAAAAATAATACAACGGATCAATGAAATAAAACGTTGGTTCTTTGAAAAGATAAACAAAATCACTAGACCTCTTGCTAGATTAACTAGAAATAGAAGAGAAAGCTCAATAAGTGAAAAAGGAGATATTACAAGAGATACCACAGAAATATAAAATTTCTTCATAAGCACTACAAAAATATCTGTGCACATAAACTAGTAATCATAGAGGAAATAGATAAATTTTTGGAAACATACAACCCCCCAAGCCTCAATCAGGAAGAAAAAGAAATCCTGAACAGACCAATAATGAGCAGCAAGATTAAAACAGTAATAAAAAAACTCCCAGCATAAAAGAAGCCCCAGGTCAGATCAATTTACAACCGAATTCTACCAGACCTACAAAAAAGAACTAGTATCCATACTACAGAAATTATTCCATAACATTGAGAAGGAGGGAATCCTCCCTAACTTATTCTATGAAGCTAGACTCACCTTGATACTAGTGCCAGGAAAGGATGCAACAACAACAAAAGGAAAACTACAGACCAATATACCATATGAATATAGATGTAAAAATCCTCAGAAAATACTAGTGAACTGAATTCAACAGTACCTCATAATTAATTCACCACAACCAAGTGGGGTTCATCCTAGAGAGGCAAGGGTGGTTCAACATATGTAAATCAAAAATGTGATTCATCACATAAACAGAAACAAAAACAAAGATCATATGATCATCTCAATACATACAGAAAAAGCATTTGACAAAATCCAACAGTCTTTCATGATAAAAATCCTCAACAAACTAGGCATACATGGAACATACCTCAAAATTATAAAAGCCATATATGACAAACTCACAGCCAACATCATAGTGAAAAGGGAAAAGTTGAAAGCATTCCCCCTAAGAACTGGAAAAAGACAAGCGTGCCCACTGCCACCACCTCTATTCAACATAGTACTGGAAGTCCTAGCCAGAGCAATCGGTGAGAGAAAGAAGTAAAGAGCATCCAAATCAGGAAAGAGGAGGTCAAACTATTGCTTTTTGATGATGATATAATCTTGTGTCTAGAATATCCCAAAGACTCCACCAAAAGACTTCTAGAATTGATAAATAAATTCAGCAAAGTCTCAGTTTACAAAGCCAATGTACACCAATCAGTACCATTTCTACATACTAATAACAGTCAAGCTGAGAGTCAAATCAAAGAATCAATACAATTCGCAGTAGCTACATAGAAAATAAAATATTAATACTTAGGAATATCCTTAACCAAGGAGAGGAGAGATCTCTACAAGGAGAACTAAGAAACACTGAGAAAAGAAAACGCAGATGACACAAACAAATGGAAAAAAACATCTCATGCTCAGGGATTGGTAGAATCAACATTGTTATAATGTCTATACTGCCCAAAGTGGTTTATAGATTCAACACAATCCCCATCAAAATACCAGCATCATATTTTACAGATAAGAAAAAATATTATATGCTTCATTTGGAACCAAAAAAGGACATGAATAGTCAAAGCCGTCTTAAGCAAAAAGAACAAATCTGGAGCCATCACATTTACCTGACTCCGAATTATACTACATGGCTATATTAACCAAAACAGTATGGTGGTCATATAAAAGTAGAGACACAGACCGATGGAAAAGACTAGAGAACCCAGTATAAAACCATCTACATACAACCAACCGATCTTCAGCAAAGTGGACAACAACATACAATGGGGAAAGGAAGACCTATTCAATAAATGGTGCTGGGAAAACTGAATAGACACATGCAGAAGAAGGAAACAGGACTCCTATCTCTCATTACATGCAAAAATGAGTTTGAGATGGATAAAAGATTTAAATGTAAGGCATAAAACCATAAAATTCTAGAAGAAAATACAGGAAAAACTCTTTCAGACATCAGCCTAGGCCAAGAATTTATAATTAAGACCCCAAAGACAATTACAGCAACAACAAAAATAAATAAATGGGACTTGATTAAATTAAAAAGCTTCTGCACAGCTAAGGAAATAACAAATGAAATAGACAAGCTACAGGATGGGAGAAAACATTCACAAACTATACATCTGATTAAGGGCTAATATCCAGAAACTACAAAGAATTCAAACAAATCATCAAGAAAAAAATAAACAACCCCATTAAAAAGCGGGCAAAAGACATGAACAGAAGTTTTTCAAAAGAAGATACACAAATGACCAACAAACATGAAAAAATGCTCAACAGCACTAATCATCAGGGAAATGCAAATTAAAACCACAATGAGATATCATCTTACCCCTGTCAGAATGGCCATTTTTAAGAAGTGAAAAAACAATAGATACTGGCGTGGATGCAGAGAAAAAGGAATGCTTATACATTGTTGGTGGGATTGAAAATTAGTATAGTTGCTATGGAAAACAATATGGAGATTCTTCAAAGAAACAAATACACTAGCACCTGTTGTATTATCCTGGTTGGAGCTAGAGCCCATTCTTTGAAGGGAAGTATCACAAGAATGGAAACGCAAGCAGCACATGTGCTCACCAACAAATTGGTACTAACTGATCAACACTTATGTGCACACATGGAAGTAATATTCACCGGGTGCTGGACAGGTGGTGGGTGTTGGAGGAGATGGGTAAGTTCATAACCATTGGTGCAGAGTGCATTGTCTGGGGGATAAGCAGGCTTGTAGCTTTGGCTTGGGTGATGCAAAGGCAATATATGTAACCAAAATGTTTGTACCCCCATAATATTATGAAATTTAAAAAAGGAAAAACAAACCCAAACCAAAAACAAACCCCCTAATTTCCAATAACATTTGAGAATGTACTAATGCATCAAACATTTGTCTGAAATTAAAATTAAGGCTTTTTCTGCATTAAAAAAAAGAATTACAGACTTGCCATTTGACCCAGCAATCCCACTACTGAGTATCTACCCAACGGAAAGTAAGTCATGTTATCTAAAGGACATCTGCACTCAAATGTTTATTGCAGCACAATTTACAATTGCATAGATGTGAAATCAACTTAAGTGCCCATCAATTCATGGATGGATTAACAAAATGTGCTATATATACCATGGAGTACTACTCAGCCATAAAAAGGAATGAAAGAATGTCTTTTGCAGCAATTTGGATGGAGCTGGAAACAATTATCCTAAGTGAAGTATCTCAGGAATGGAAAAACTAATGCTTCATGTACTCTCTAATAAAATGGAACTCATCAATGGGCACACACAGGCACACAGAGAAGTAAAGGTCATTGGAAATCAAGAAGCAGGGAGTGGGGAGAAAGGGAAGGGTAAAAACCTATCTATCAGGTACAATGAACACTATTTGGGTGATGGGCACACTAACAGCTCTGATTTAAGCATTATAAAAGCTATCTGTGTTAAAAAAAAAAAAACATCTGGACCCCCTTAATATTTTAAAATTAAAAAAACTAACAACAATAACGACAACAACAAAAAAACCCTTTCACTGGGAAGGGCAGTGAATCTGATTAGAATATATACAGGCTCATGGGCAGTGATGGATTTCTGGCCAGTTGTTCAGGGACATGAATGGAAAAAGACTAGACAATTGGGAGAAGGAGGTTGGGATTGAGACATGTGGATGGAAATACAGGAATCAGCATGAAATGTGAAGATCTTTGTACGACATATTAATGCTCAACAGAGAACATCTACTGTGGAAGAACCAATAAACAAGCAAGTAGACAAGACGACCTGATTGGCTGACATTATAGCTGATGTCATCGGTGCTGGCAGTACGCATGAACAAGGTGGGCACAGTGGCGGAACTGAAGACTATGCACAGGCCCAAAGCATGGACTGCAATCTATTGCCATGGCTGAATGTCCAGTCTGCAAGTAACAGCAACCAATGCTGAGTGCCTGAAATATGGACAATTCCTCAAAAAGAATAACTGGCCACTTGGTAACAAGTAGGCTACATTGGACTGCTACTATACTGGAAGCACCAGCTCTTTGTCCTCATGGGGGTATTTATTCTAATTATGTTTTGACTTTTCTCACTGCAGGGCCCCAATCAGCACTACTAAGTGTTTGATCCACTGGCATAATAGTCCTCATAACAGCATTGCCAGGCCAGGAAACTCACTTTAAGCAACATAGATGTGGGAATGGGCACATGACATATCACACACTGTTCATATCACATACAGTACCATTCAGCATCTGCTGGCCAGATAGAGCATGGGAAGGCCCAGTTGAAAGCACAGTTGAAGTGTCAGCTCACAGGTAAGGCTCTGCAAAAATGGAGAGCAATTTTCCAGGGTGCAATATATGCATTAAATCAAAGAATTTTATATGGTGCTATGCTATCACTAGGAAGGGCACATTGGTCTGAGAACCAAGGGCTAGAAACAAAAGTGGACGTGCTTATAATTACTTACAAAGACACTGAGGGATTTTGTGCTTCCTAGCCCTGCAAGTTTGAGCTCTGCACGGTTAGAGTTCCTCATCTGCAAAGAGGGCATACTTTTGCCAGAAGACACAGCAATCATCCTTTAAAATTGTCAGCTACAACTGCTCCCTGAACACTTTCATTTTTAATGTAAATGGACAAATATAGAGCACCTGATCTGAGAAGGGCATAATGACCAGGAGGTCAGGCCCCTGAGATTGGGTTATGCCACCAAGTAAGCTATTGAGGCCAGCAAGCACAAGCTGAGGGTGAGGAAAATCTAAAATGAGTGATAGAAGAGTGAGAAAATGAGTATTAATTGCAGCCCTGAGATCTAACGTAGCAGCTGGGACTGCAGTTGGTCCCACTGATCTCCCTCCTCTCTGCTTCCCCCAGGGAGAGATGTCCACTGAACTTCTACGGAGAAGTAGACTTGAGCAACACAAGGCTCGACTGTGGTAGACACAGATGTGCTGCCCAGATTCCCCTTTAAGGAAGTTCTTATTGTTCTGCCAAAGAGAGTGTGGACAGCAGATAGTATCCAGCTACAATTCCTTTGGAGTCATCCCTGGCTGAAGCGGTTGCCTTGCTTAGGTCATGTCCTCCCCAGAACCTCTCACATTCAGGGACGGAGTGAGGCTGGGTATAAAGGCCTCGCGATCTCAGGGCATACTCCAATGGGCAGTAGTCATTCCAGAATTCCTCACCAAGCTGGCAGAGTTTGTTGGGCCTACACTGGAGTTCAACTTCACTGCCCAACTCCGTGTCCTCCTCCTTCTTTTCACTGGCTTCGATCTGCAACACAATGTTGCACCCTAAACTCCATCTCAGTGTGTGGTTTATCATTAGGGCATCCATGTGAGGCTCTCTATTCTCTCTGAGTGCAATTCTGTCTGGGTGCAATTTACACCATGTATCAGTGTCTTGGTTGATTTTGTAACAAGGTAGAGAATTTTATTGGTCAAAATCTGGGAGAGCTATCTATGAATGTAATTATACTCAGAATGAGAGAAGTATACTTTTCAAGGAGATAAGTGTAGCCAGGAAGATGAAGTTTCAGGGCAGTAAGAACTTCAGTACACTATTTTATCTGTGCTTGCTGTCGAAAATGCAGAAATGAATGAAGACCTCTGCCTGGTGGCTGGGGAGAAAGAGGATTTCTTACTAGTTCATATGAGAGTGAAAATTAAGGCAGGGTGGGGTAGTACTTAAAGAGAGTTATTTTTTCTGTGTAATATGTTGCCTTGAATACTGACGTTATTCCTCAAGGATTCTAGAATTAATGTGTGCTTCCTTTTAATGTGACTCCATTTGAAGACTGGACATTGAGGGAGCCTAGTTTAACTCAGGTTATCCCTTGATGAATTACCACCCAAGATCTTAGACCTGCTGCATTTAAGCACTCAACGATATCTCGGATTAAAATATTCACATTAGGTTGGATCCAGGAGTAAATTTTCACCATGATTATCAAACTGGTAGGAAAATTGTGTAAATAGCTGTTGTCAAGTAGACCCAAAGCACTATGCTTCATGGAATACACAGAAAATAATTGTGGAGGTTTTGTCACGATCTAAGTTACAATTTCAAAATGCCTAGATACGAACTGGTTGTTACAATGGGAAAACTAGACATGTAACATTATAAGGATATGCCAAATTGAGGAATTATTAAAAATTTCCTCATTACATCATCATCTAAAAATTGCTTTACAGTCTAACTGCAACAGCCCCACAAATTCCTGAGAAATTATTGTTTTTCTAGAGGGAGAAAGAGTAGATGGCAGATGTGCTGACATGTTTATCTTTCTCAACCGAGAGTCAAAATCCACTGGAGTTTTGATTGCTGCTTTAGGATTTTCAATTACACAAGCTTTGGAACAAGTACTATTTCTCTAAAATTGAAGAAATATATGGAAAGTACTGTGCCAAGGTGGAGGAGTCATGACTCTGAACCCTGATTGTAGCATGCTGCTAAAGTGCAATAGGGGTGCAGGTTTTCAGCCATGGATGCCCTCTTTGTTATTACCTACAGGGATAGTTCTGCAGGCTTTCTTGGTAGCAAATCACTGACTTTATACAGAGAAACAATGTACTAATTCCTAGAAAATGAGTATCACTTGGTTAAAAACCAATCATGGGAACCCCATGTGCCTTTTCTAAGTGTCAAATTTTCCAGCCTGCCTTATAGCACCATGTAGCCATGGGTCTCAGTTATGGTCATTGAGATGGGAGGGGACATGAGGCAGAATGGCAGCAAATACGAGATTTACAGATTTGGTAGTAGAAGACTGAGGGAATCTCCATCTGATATAGTCCCTATTTATTCCATACTAAATAGTAAGTGTTAACCACTAGTGGGTACTCTTATATATGAAAAATTAGAAATAAATTAATAAATTTTCTCCATGAAGTAGAGCTAAAAATTTATCTCCTGAATATGATGGGGGTGGAAAGAGGGTCACGGATTTGAGGCAAGTGGAAAGTCTTAATATAATCCATTTAAATTTCCTGCACCATGTGGGTCCAAGTTCAATTCATTCTGTGGGACAATAACTCCTCTGTGTTTCCCATGTATGTACATGGCCGCTCCAGGAAGCCAGATCCCACTCTCTACACGGGCTTTATCTGAATTGGAAGGTGGTATAAAGAGGTAGCATCTCCGTGGGTCTAGTTAGGTTAGATTTGGGTGCCAAAGCCACCATGGCTCCCAAGTTGGTGGGCAAGGTTGTGCCAAATCCTGACCTTACCCAGAGAGGCTGAGACACGTGCCATCAGCAGTAGATGAGGCAAGTAGGAAGGCAACCACAGTTCTCTACCAAGCAAGCGGCTGGGACTCAGGGGACAGTGGAGCAGGCAAATCTGGAGAGATGCAACAACCAGATCTACGGCATCCTCTTTTGTTCACCCCCACCATTCAGCTAAGTCTGATATGACATACGACTTCACCTAGTGGTGCTGTGAACAGAAATAGAAGACAGGGGTGTTAAGAGAAGGGAAGCTTGCCCCATGTTCACCCTGTTCTACCAATACTATCACTCAGGCAGCAGTGTATAAATAGCTGCAGCTAGAAGCTCTGCTATCCATTAATTTAGGACAAGATCAGAACTGAAATCGACAGTGGTCTCATCCCACAAGAGTGGGAGTGGGGTGGATGGAACAAATAATCCAGAAGAACGGTAATCAAGAATGGATTTAGACAATGTCCCACCTTCTTCCCAAATGTTACAGGATTCTTTGGAGGTGGGAGGCAGGGGTTATTCTCGGCTTACAATTAATATGGCAATAAGAATAACAGAATCAACAACTTCATCTACGCTCGGAGTTTCCAAAGGGATGAACAAGGCACCATTTTTTATTTTAACTAATACTCTGGATTGCATGGGGAATCTCCTACTCATATGTCCGTACATTGCTTCTCGTCCTAACTTTATTTTTTTCTCTCTGAACTTTTCCGCTTCTTTGTAGCTGAGAGAGTCTTTTATATGGGAAGAGAGGAAGCAAAAGGAAAAGACTATTCTGCAGTTCGCACTCCATTAGATACTGTCATTTGACCATGTCAGCTAAGTATATGGCACATTGGTTCTCCCTGGTGGACTGTCTGTATCTACAGCAGTAGATGATTATCCATTTTCCTGCCAGATGGGGGGCTCAGCAGCTGCTCCAGGTCATCAGTCAAGAACCTGAAACACAGCCACAGCACAAGCCTTAATCCAACCACCTTCTTTCTTCACTCTATCTTGTTATTTCTCCCCACTTCCATGCCACAATTTCTACATATACAACTGAAATTTAAAGCAAAATACAGTACTTATTTTTTCCTATTAATTCCACTTTCTAATGCTGGTAGAGCATCCCTATTTCTTGGATATTTTTTAAACCATAATCATATTTACTAGATCATTTAGCTTTGTGTCTTCTGCAAATCTGAACCTAGCGACAGGCATTCTCTTTTAAAGACTTCTAAGGAGCCTGCCTAGAGGAAGTGAGATGCTCCAGATGACCTCTGAAAGTCCCTGCCAGGCTTATGTTTTGAATTTTCCATAACATTTCATTATGTAAAACAGACCCATTAGCTATGTTTACTCAGGCCCATGGAAGAAGATTGAGACAATTACCTAAAAATCCACTGTGACTTTTCAGTAAATGTTATTAAAGAAAAAGTGGGAAATGAGGCTTGAATTATCCAGGGTGTTTATTCCCATTGATCAAAGTCGCAAAATAATTCCCTCATTTCAGTTTGCCTGATTAGTCATAAGTCCATGACAGATTTTGTCTTAGAACATCCTAAAAGGGAAATATGGTAAAACTATGTAGTAACACTGACATAGCAAGAAGTTGACTATTCAGGTTTTCTTATTTAAAGTGAAAGAATACCTCCATAAAATCAGGATTGTTTAAATTTTCCATGAGATTAATGAAGATAAAGGAACTAATCCGTATTCAGTAAATATTGGCAAAGAGATGATGGTTGAAACGTAATATTTCATACCAAAAGCTTACAAACTTTATACCATAAAATAATAAAATGGCTTCTGTTAGTTTTTATTCAGCATTATATTCATAATGCTGAGCTTTATTAAAGATCGTGAACATGGGATAAACAATATATGAGATATTCTCTAGAGGGTGCTATAATGATCAGGAAAAAAGAGATATTTTAAAACATTACTTAGATTAAAAATTTACATGTGAATTTAAAATTCACCTAGGGAAATACAAGCTAGTTCTCACGATGGGAATAAAGAAAAGAAATACTGTACTAAAAAAAATTGGACTATAGTGGTTCAAGACAATGATTTAAAATGAAACCTGACTTTTCTTTGTCCATGGTTGATGGAAAAGTATCATGTCACAAACACTTCTCATCATGATTTTCTATATATGGTACTGGTGAGGATATTTACTGTCAGCCAAAGATCAGGAAACATTCCATGGCAATGAGATCTCTTAATCTGTGAAACACTATCTCAGGGGAAATTGTAGCAACCTCTTCATTGGTCACTCACTGTTTGCTTAAAGAGTAGATTGGACAAAATATGATAAGACATATCATGGGAAACGAATCCATTTTAAAGGGTGAGGTAAGAGCAGGAGATAAAAAAGGAAACAACTTCTGCTCAGTGACTACTCTGTGAGCAAGGCATTTTACACACATATTTAATATCACAGTCAGTCTGGGAAGGAATATTATAAACATTTTACAGATGAGAAACTGAAGCTGACAGTAGCCTGCTGGAATCAGAAGTTGTAAGTAATAGAGCTAGGGATGTGTGCTCAGGTCTGTCTCACACCTAGGATCATGCTTTTCTGTTCTGAGAAAGAATGTAAGTTAAAGTGACTATTACAAAAAAGACAAGTGTAGCAATGTTTAAATATCTAGTTGATGAGGCAGACAGCTTTTTTCTATCTTTGCCTTGTGTGATTACACTCTGTGAATCTATGAATCTAGTAGGATAGGAAAAATGGGCTTACAAAAGCAAGACATTATCCTCTCATCATTATGTTTGCAAACTGGGAGATTAATGACAACTAATAAGAGTCCAGTTGCAATGAAGTTACAAAAAGTAAAGCCAGATTACCGGGGTCTTAATAATGAGCGACAGAAAACCAAGACAACTATCGTTGACAACTCATCCAATCTACACAATGTTGTCGGAGTTCTCTCTCTATTTCAGTGGCAGCAGGAAATGCAGATAACACTTTCAATAAGAAGTGAAAAGAGAAGGTGCTACAAGAGGAAAGAAAGATTGTGGAAAGAAGTATTCTTTTAAAGCAAAGTAAGATTTCAATATGTTCGTAGGTTGAGGAGAGGAATCAAAAGTAAAAAGAAATGAAAGATTCAAAGGTGAGATTAGATAATAACAGTAATTAAAATTACTAGGATAAGATTTGAAGGGGTGGATACCAGAGAAGTGGAAATGATTAATTTGGGGGAAAGATGGAAGAAGGAGAAGATGCGAGTAAACACAGAACCATGTTAGGCATTGCAGTAATTATCTTCAGGAAATTAGAAAGATGTCAGTTGTGAGTAAGGGGTCCATGCTTGGGGACTTGAATAAAATCAAAACATTTAGGATGTGTAATGTGTAATTCTGACAGATCCAAATAGTAGCTTCGTTATAGGTAAGCCGGATTGGAGATCTGAATTTGGATCTATCATTACAAGGCTAGATCCTTGGATTTTATATGCAAATAAGAACTGGATATGGGAAGCTGAGATATCTACCAGAATTGCAGCTTCAAATACATGAATACACAACCATCACTACCATTATCACCATCAGTGTTGGGGACAGAGAAATATAAGCTTCTAGACTTGCTCCTAAATTCCTGGAAATGAGATCTCTCACATTACTAAGGAATTGAATATTTTGGGATGTCAAACACTACTGAGCACTGACCAAGTGCTTTTTCCTATGGCTGTATATGGTTTATGTTTCTGCCAGGCTTGACTTAAGAAAAAGAAAGATCCCTGTGTCTGTAAGCATTTTACCTGACAAATAAAGTACTCAGAGGATTCCTCTAAGTTTTCATATGAAAAACACAACATGGTATATGGAGAATAGAAATTGGAAAAGTGAGAGGAAAAAGAAATTTAAAAATATGAAAGTTTTAGAGATAAATATAGTAAAAGAAGATAAAGTAAAGGAGTTCCGATATGTATACACCTGAAATCCAAAGAAGAGATACAAAGTAGTGGACCAGAAACCAGGGAAAATGGAACCAACCCAAGATATCTGCTCAAGGATACTAGACTTCAAAAATGAAGAAAGAAATCCTTAAGGAAGCCAGAAAAAAATATCAAGCCACTTATAAAGGAGAAAGCAGGCTAGCCTTGTATTTCACCACAACAATATTTAACAGCAGAAGGTTATAGATTAACAAGTCCTTTGAGTACAAGATACTCAAGAAAAGAGGGTTTATGAAAAGGTTTTAATATATAGACAAAATATATTTCGAAAGACATAAAAACTCAGGAAATACAGTTTCTATGAGTGTTTCTTTTTTTAAAATTTTTTTTATATCCACAGATTACGGGAGTACAAATGTTTGGGTTACGTATATTGCCCTTCCACACCCGAGTCAGAGCTTCAAGTGTGTCCATCCCCCAGACGGTGGGCACCACACCCATTACATGTGTATGTACCCATCCCCTCCTCCCCCCTCCCACCTGCCCGACACCCGATGAATGTTATTACTATATGTGCACTTAAGTGTACATGAACAGAAACTTTTCAAAAGAAAATAGACTAATGGCTAACAAACATATGAAAAAATGCTCAACATCTCTAATCATCAGGGAAATGCAAATCAAAACCACAATGAGATGTCACTTATCTCCAGTGAGAACGGCCTTTATCAAAAAGTCCCAAAACAATAAATGTTGGTGTGGATGTGGAGAGATAGGAGTGAGTATTTCTTTTTTGTTTGTTTGTTTGTTTTTTTTTTGAGACAGAGTGTCACTCTGTTGCCCGGGCTAGAGTACCGTGGCATCAGCCTAGCTCACAGCAACCTCAAACTCCTGGGCTCAAGCGATCCTTCTGCCTCAGCCTCCCGCGTAGCTGGGACTACAGGCATGCACCACCATGCCGAGCTAATTTTTTCTACATATTTTTAGCTATCCAAGTAATTTCTTTCTGTTTTTTAGTAGAGACAGGGTCTCGCTCTTGCTCAGGCTGGTCTCGAACTCCTGAGCTCAACAATCCGCCCACCTCAGCCTCCCAGAGTGCTAGGATTACAGACATGAGCCACCGTGCCCAGCCAGGAGTAAGTAATTTTTGAGAAAACTACTACAGGCTGAACTTTAGCCATATGAAACAGAGAAAAAATAGCAAATGAACTGGCAACAGGCACTAAGGTTATAAAAGGTACAGCAACTGGGAGTAACAGAATATAACATAATGTTCATACCATGACAATGTAGAAATGATGGAACTAAAGGAAATTTATGGGGAAAAAGGAAGAAGATTGAAGGTGTATAATAGGTTTGCTGATTACCTCATCAGTGATCTCTGGAGTCAAAGGATATCATTTAATGCTAGCAGATCAAATAATAGATGTTTAAGCATATTTAACAATACAAAGGTAAATATGAAGAAAGATAACACTATTGATTAATGTCAGTTGGTGGAGAACAGAGAGAAAGGTGGAAATATGTTAGTTTTATCCTTGCTTATAGTAAAAACCTATGAGAAACTAAAGAAACGTTAGACCAGTGATTCTCAGAGTATCGATAGCTGGGAGTTGCAGCAACAGTTTGAGGACATTTGTGAGGTCAAAATATTTTCATAAAAATACTAATATGTTATTTGCCCTTCTTACTGTGTGGACATTTGCGCTGATAGTGTCAAATAACAGACAAAATTGCTTGCATTTTAGTAGAAATTTAAGCAGTGACACCTAATCGTAATAGTATTCCTTGTGTTTTTCACTGCCATGCACTTTCAGATGAAAACAAACTTCTAGATATACTTGAGTATGTCCTTGTTGAAGCTGTAAAAATTCTTAATCTTGTTATACCTCAACCCTTGAGGGACATGTCTTTTTAAAAATTCTGTATAACAAAATGGATGTACCAGAATACTTCTACATTCCAAGAAATAACGATTATTCCAAGGAAAAGCATTTGGACAATTGTTTCAGCTGTGAGTGGAACCAGATGCTTTTGTCATGAAACACCGTCTTTACTTGAAAGAGTAATTGACAGCCTATCGTTAATCCGATTTTAGTATTTAGGGGACATGCTTTCAAAAATGAACAAAATGAGCCCATCAGTTCAAGGAAAACCACTGACAAGCAAAAATTAGGATTCTGGAAAAATTGAATCTGCTACTTTGAGCTTCACAGTTTTCCAATACTCAAAAATTTTTCTGATGAGTTCAGCGATGATGTCAATAACTGTGTCTCTTATATTTAACAAAATATGTCAATATTTGGAAGGTCTATATTAAGTCAGTGAATGAATATTTTTCAAATGACCAATGCACGATTTTACAAAAGCACCATAAATAAAAGATCCATTAGAAGTGCAAAACAATGGGTTTGAATGTAACAGAATACCAAAACTCCACTGATATGGTTTAAGATTTCATATCAAGGGTAATATTTTTTAAGAATACTACGTGTTGAATTTTAGTGACGTGTCAAAAAAAGATAGTTATACTTATCTGGAAAATATGTTAAAATACCCTGCACTTTCCAGCTGTAATCTGTGTGAAATCAGATTTTCTGCACACACTTCAACTGAAAAAACACACCATAACAGATTACATTCAGTAGCCTGTATGAGATGCCAGCTGTGTTCTATTAAATAAATAAGACACTGAAATGATTTGCAAATGTATAACAATGCCAATCTTCTCATGAGATATTTCTGCTTTGAAAAATGTTATTGTTTAAAATTATGATATGTATGTTGACATATAATGGGCTCATTATTGTTATTTTGAAATAATTAATCAATATCTATTTTGTAAAATATCTCAGTTTTAATACAGAAGATATTGTTAGATATAGCCCAAATAAACATGAGCCCTTTGGGGTTCTCAATAATTTTTAAGATTGTGAACAATTTCTAAGGCCAAAATGTTTGAGAGCCACAGCACTAAACTAAGTGCACTATAAAGATTGGCAACTAAAAATCCATTCTTGGAAAAAAATACTTTAAAATGCAGGATTAAGTAGGTTAAATCTATCTAAAAACCTGCACTATGTACTTGCTGAATATAGAATTCTGGGGAAAACAACGTTTCACCTCCTCTGGTCTTCATGGTTTCTGATAAGAAATATACCCTCACTGGAATTATTTTTTCCTTAGACAAAAAGTATCATTTTGGTATTTTCTAGATTTTTTTCTCTGTCCTTAGTTTTAACAAGTTTGATTATAATGCGTCCTGGTGTGGATTTCTTTGGATTTTTACAATTGGAATTCATGAAGTTTCCTAACTGTGTAGGTTTATGTCTTTCGCCAAATTTGTGAAAATTTCAGCCATTATTTCTTAATTTTTCAGCAAGATCTTCTTTCTTCTCTCATTCCAGGAGTCCAATGACATGACTCTTTTACTGTAGTCCCAGAGATCTCTGAGGTTCTGCTTATTTTTTTTTCCAGCCTATTTTTTTTCTCTGTTGTTCAGATTGGGTAATTTCTCTTGTTCTATCTTCAGCTTCACACATTGTTTCCTCTCCCTCACTTCTGCTATCTAGCCCATCCACGGGGTTTTTAATAATTGTATTTTTCAGTTCTAAAATTTACATTTGGTTTTTCTTTATATATTGCATTTTGTTGCTGAAATTTTCTGTTTCTTTGCTGAGACCAGTTATTTTTTGTTTTAAGCATGTTTGTAACAGAGGGTGTGGCCTGAAAAGGGGTAAAAATGTTTTATAAGCCATTTCTTTAAAATGTCCACCATTCTTTTTGAGAATTAAAACCTGCATCCCTGCCTCAGGCCAGTGGTCAGGAAGGGCAGGGCCGTGTCTTTTGTTCTTTGTACCACAGATGTCTCAACAGAACTGTCTAGGCAGAGGTCCCAAGATTGTCTTCACTGGAGAATCATCAACTATACTTAAACAGCAATAGCCTGAAGCTGAAAATCCTTCCTTTAAAAGCTCTGTGTTTCTGCTTATGGATAGGATGGGAGTCTCAATCCTCCTCATTTGCTAGCAAATTAATAAACTCTTCTTTCTTTTTCCTCAACCACTTGTCCTCATTCTCTTGATGCGGCCTTGGGGATGAGTGCTGAACTTTTGGTAACGGAATTTGTCATCTTCGAGTGGACCCGTTGGTGCCCCTGTGGAATGCCACCCCACAACTGCTGCAGCTGGAAGTAGTAGGGAGCAGGCCCAGGTCAAGCTGTGGGTCCTCACTTGTAGGAGCGGCTGCTTTTCAATGTGAGAGAGCAAGGGATGGCCCTAGCAACTAATGGAGCCTGTTTTAGCTCAGGGGAACTCTCATCTTTTTCTCCCTGAATTGGATACAGCTCTGACCAGCCTGAAACTTTTTGGGGAAAAGGAAACAGATTTGGGAAGTGTCACAACAGCCTCAGCCATTTGGTAAGTTCTCTGGAGTACATGCTGAGACCCTTGATTCTAATCATTGGGGGAGGTTTTCAGACTTGCCTGTTGGATTTGTTTAGAGGCACCATTTGGGATGGAAGTCATGAGTTTGAGTGGAACTAAGGAAACTGGCTTGGATTTGGAGCTCATTTGCCATTCCCAGAGAACCGGGGGGTGGGGGGAGGATTGGGAGATGTTGGTTCTTATTTGAGAGAATTTGGGTCTCAGTTGTCCCCTTTTAGGAGATGTTGGTTCTTATTTGCATGGTTCCCATTTGGTAGGCCTTGGCATTTTGTATTGGGGATTTCCTGTATTGTCTATGTTTGATGCTTGTGAGTTTTGTTGCAACGTAAGGAGGTTTCATCTGAAAGCCCGTTGGGGAGAATCTTGGCTGAATGGCCAACTTATAGCTATAAGTCTATGTCTAAAAGTCAATGGTATTGTTGTAATCCAGTGTACATGCTGGAGTGTGAGAAGTGGCTGTTGAATGAAGTATCAAATGGTCAAGTAAATGGGATGAAAGTCCATATGTACAATCTTTCCTGCAATTGTACAATAAAAAGGCTGAAAGGCCAGGTGACAGAATTGGGAGGGATTAATTGGGTTGGATCACATGAACCCTTTACCTGCTCTGCCACTGCCAGCTCCCCACCCACTGGGAAAGGAGCTGTGGGCTCAGCCATGCTCAAGCTTACACTGCTGGGGCCCTACTTCCCCATCCACCATGGGCCTTTGTGATACTTTGTTTTAATTAAACAAATTCTCCTGTCTGCGCCAGTTTTGGGTCAGCTGCTGGGCACCAACACAGCCCTGGAGGCAGACCAAGGAGGTGGGTACCAGTGAGCTCAGCCTGCCACTGCACAGTGAGGAGGAAACAAGGGCCAGGGTGGGAGCACCTGCTGCTTAACTGCCCCTGCCCCAGGCACATGTGCAATACAGTGGGGAGGCGCCAGGCCCACTGCAGCTGGGGCCATCCACAGGAAGATGCTGGGGGCTCAGCCACACTGGAGCTTGTGCTAATGGGGCCCCTGCCAGAGGGCTGCAGCCACTTGGGAAACAGCCCAGGGCAACCACTGCACCATGAGAGGAGCTGGGAGGGTGTGACTGGCTTCAGTTCCATGCCCACTAGTTTATGACTCAGGGGAGGGAATGAGCTCTCCTTCTAAAAACCAGCAGGATACTCAGTTTGGCCAGAGGACACCCATACCTGGGGCAGGGCAAAGTCCAGTACTCGGATGATGAAGGAGGGTCATGGGCCCCCCACTAGTGGCTCCAATTCAAATATTCCCCACAGGAGTCCCAGGTGAAATCGATAGTGGGGATTTGATTGGTGCCAAGTCACGTGAGCAAAAACAGTCTGGGGGCTCCTTCCCCCAGCTGCCACCCAGACCCTTGACACCAGCTGTGCCCAGTGCTCTGCAAGCCAGGTAGGGGTGGGTGGGCAAGGGGCCAGGCAAAGTTACGGCAACCATAGGCAAGTGGCAGAGGAGGAACTCAATGAATGGTACTCAGTCACATTTGAATAGTGGGTACCAGGACTGGGGTAACCACACAGTGCCACTGGACTGAGAGGACAGCCTTATTGCCTCCAGGCAGTAGCAGCTACATGTGACTTGTTGCAAGAGGCTGAAAAATTCACTTTAGGACAACCTGTTTTTGTCTATGAACCCCACCAGGTTCTGAATTTATTAGAATAGAAGAGGGGATTATTGGCTGACCACAGGAAGGCTGGGAAAATACCAGATCATCCTTTTGGATAATCCAAACTTTAAATTAAAGA
>RJWJ010008848.1:0-52033 GCA_004363605.1 Indri indri
ACACACACACACACTAGTTCTCACCCACCTGGTTCTTGGCCTCACCTTTGACCTGGACCTCTGATGGCTGCCACAGAATAAAGGCCAGAGCCTGGAAACCTGTGGGGCTGGTCTCTCTGGGTCTCCTGCAGGAATTGCCCCAGCTGGGTGAGGGAGTGCAGGTGGGGTGGGTTAAGGTGTGGAAGGGGCTGGAGGGAGTTTGTGCAACATGAGGCTCTGGGTGCTTTGTTGATGAAATTTCTTCCCTAATACAGTTCCTAAAACCCAGGGTTTGGGGCTGAAGCTCTCCCCAACCACATCCTGATTATAATGGAGTTGATGAAAGAGCATTTCAGATATCACAGGCCTGTCCTAGTGTGAAGCACACTTGCCCAGAGATATAGAATGTGGCCACATCCTCTCTCAGCCTGCTGATTCTACCTTGGGAATTGTTTCGACAGAGAGAAGTGTTGAGCCCACAGCCTTCTCCAGGCTGCTCTGTCTGTAGGGAAAGCCCAACAACAGGGAGCAGCAGCTGCAGGGTAGAGCCATTCCACCCTAGGGAGAGAAAAGAAGGGATCCCAAGTCCTGTGGTAATGTCTGAGAACGGCGTGGCTGCTGGAGCTTGGCCATTGCATCCCCTGTCCCTAACACAGTGCCAGGGACAAAGCAGGTTCTCAGGAAATAGTTGCTGGAATGCATACTGGGAGTCCAGCTGAAAATTACACTCGGATTGAAGATGAGAGAGTGTCTTACCTCAGATTGCATAAGACTAAACATTTACACTTCCAGGACAAGTGACTAATATGCCAATCAAAAAGGCATTTCTCACTGTTTACAAAATGTGCTGGTCCTCCCCTCCCTCCCTACTTTTGGACTCTAGAAGCCCTAAAGTTTCTTTGGAAATTCAAGAGAAAGGATCTCCAAGAGGGAGCCCCAGTAGTGCCATACTGGTTTTCTTGATGATCTAGCATATGTTTGGGTTTTTTTACATTTTTTTATTGATATAAATGTGCATTCAGAAAAGTAAAAGTGTGCAAATCAATGATTTTTTTGTAACAAAATAAATATACCCCTGTAGTAGAATCCATATCCAGAACGTGACCAGCACCCCAGCAGATCCAACTAAGCTCCCTTTGAGTCACAGCCCACAAGGGTAATCACCATCCGCACATATACAGCATAGATTTATTTTATATTTTGAATCATATGTGAATGTAATTATACAATACACATTCTTTTATGCCTAGCTTCATTTTAGCTTCCTAATGTTCATAACATTACATGTGTAAGATTCAGCCTTATTTCTTGTAATTGTGATCCATTCATTACCATTGCTGTTTCATATTTCATTGTTTGGATATACTGCAATTTATTGTTACTGATATTTAGGTAATTTCCAGTTTGAGGCTATTAAAATATAAATAATTGTTTCATAAATGTATATAAATAATATCAAATATAGAGGTGGCTGTTATACCACCTCGAAGATCATGGTGAACATTATCAGAGCTTCTGTGAAATCTTACAAAATGTATTCCCAGGGAAGCAACATTACCTGACAGTCTTGATCACACATACGTTCTGTATGCAATGAATATGAATATTCTTATATGTTGTTGAATATATATGTATGTGTGTGTGTTCTACATGTATAATATATTTTGGAGGATAGGTCTCTAGGAGTATAATTGTTTTGGTCTATTATACCTTCGAACAAGTTTTCATTTGAGATGAAACATAAAAGAAATGACTATATTTCAAACTACTCTGTGGAAGGTCCCACTGGTTGCTTGACCCTTACATCCTCTCATTCTCACTCAACATCCCCCATATATGCTATGTCATATTTATTTAATACCAACTTTTTTCCAGCATCCCTAAAGGTAAGAGAAAGGTCATCCTCTTATTCTTTCCAAAAAGAGCATAACGCTATGGAACTAGAAGCAGAGGACAGGGAATCTAGAGAAGTTTTCAACTACCTTAATTTTGTGGGATTTATTTTTAATATATAAGATATTTAATTTATACCAATTACCTTGGTATTCAGTTCTTTTTTGGAAACTCAACTGAATTCAGCAGATGATTAGTAAAAGTGTATGGAGTGAATTGAGGAGACACCTTGGTAGTGTGCACAAGGTAGTCAAAAAGTTCTTGAACAAAGAAGTTTTGCTCAAAATGAGTTAAAGACTTAAACGTAAGACCTGAAACAATACTACAAATCCTAGAAAGCATGGGGGAAAAGCTCCTTGGCATTGGTCTCAGCAATAATTTTTTGGATATGACACCAAAAGCATAAGCAACAAAAGCAAAAATAAGTGGGACTATAGCAAACTAAAAATCTTCTGCACAGCAGAAGAAACATTGACGTCAAAAGAAACAATCAACAGAATGAAAAGGCAACCTAAGGAATGGAAGAAAATATTTGCAAACTATTATCTGATAAAAGGCAGAAAAGGTAGACTTTGAAGTTAAACTATAAGGGCAGTTTTGTTTCTCATTGCTCCCAGATTTTCCTTTCTGGGATGGGATTTTGTCTTTGCCTCTGCTTAAATCTAAAGGCCTGTTAAAATGACTTTTCCCAAATAAGCGAGTTTAACCTCAAAAGAAATTTGCCACTACCTCTATAGGTAAAAAACTGGCACCTACTTTTTTTTTTTTTTTTTTTTTGAGACAGAGTCTCACTCTGTTGCCCGGGCTAGAGTGAGTGCTGTGGTGTCAGCCTAGCTCACAGCAACCTCAAATCCTGGGCTCAAGCGATCCTTCTGCCTCAGCCTCCTGGGTAGCTGGGACTACAGGCATGCACCACCATGCCCGGCTAATTTTTTCTATTTTTAGTTGTCCAATTAATTTCTTTCTATTTTTGGTAGAGACGGGGTCTTGCTCTTGCTCAGGCTGGTCTCGAACTCCTGAGCTCAAGCAATCCTCCCACCTTGGCCTCCCAGAGTGCTAGGATTACAGGCGTGAGCCACCGCGCTTGGCCTAAAAATTCTGTGTTCATAAGTTTTGTAACTTTTTAAAAGAGGAAATGAGTGTTTAATTTTTCCTGTTAAATTATAACACTAGTATTAGGAATATCAATCTAAATAAAAGCGTGATGGTCTTTTGATGTGTCAGCTTGGCTAGGCTATAAGCCCCCAGTTATTCAGTCAAACTAATCTAGATTTTGTTGTGAAAGTATTTTGTAGATGTGATTAAAATACATAATCATTTGACTTAAAGGAGATTATCCTATGTAATCTTGCTGGGCCTAATTCAATCAGGTGAAAGACTTTAAGAGAAGAACTGAGGATTCCCTAAAGAATATGATATTCCACCTGTGAATAGCAATTTAGCTCATTCCTGAGAGCACTAGCCTGCCTTTCTTGACTGCCTGCTCGATGGATATAGGACTTGTCTCGCCAGCCCCCACATTTGTGTAAGCTAATTCTTTGCAATGAATCTCTTAATACATATCTACCGCTGTTTATGCTTCTCCAGTTGAACTCTGATTGATATGAAGGCCAGGACTGAAGTAACAGCATCACCTGGTGACAACATACTTTCTTTAGTTAAAGTTTTTAAGGTTGGAAGAATGAAGCTCTGCACCTGAATCACAGTAGACCATGAGAGAGCCCTAGCTTTCCAGGAACCCCGATTTCTTATCCAAAATAGAATCTGAGATTGCCCTCAGCACATCTGCTAAATATGTCATGAAAAATTTAGATATTCTATGAAGATGTCAGTGACTTTGAAAAGAGTTTATTGATCAAAGAGTTGTTTCTAAGGATCAGTACTGATCTACCTTAACACTGGGCAGAAGGCAAGTCTTATGAAGAAAAGATAAAAAGAACAGAAGAGACCCAGCTCATAAATCCTCAGGCAAGATGACATTACAGAGCTAAATCAAGACAAATTGGCAAAGTCAACCAGTGAATGTTGTAGTTGATAAACTAGAGAAGGCATAGGGAGGAGAATTCGTGATTATGCAAATGGGGATGTACTGGGAAATGGTTGGCTTGTGTATGTCAGGTTCACAGAGAAATACAGAAAAAACAGGATAGATTATAAAATCATCTTTTCTGTTTCTCTGTGCTTCTGCTTTTGAGTTAACCATGTAAACGATGGTTTGCTCCCTTAGTTGATATACTGGTGGGAGGAGACTATCATAATGATGTAAACTTAAATAATCTCATTTCTCAAAATCTAAATACCTTGGCATATCAAGTTACCGTGATACCTGGAGACACACATTACACAGACGACACACTCCCCTTGGCCTTCGCCAAAAGAAATCAAGTAGTAGAGGTTTCATAGCATCTCAACTTTTACCTCCACAAGGTAACAAGTTTCTAACAAGTGATCCAGGTACACCCTTGCTTGTCACATAAAAATTCTCTTGAGAAATAAGGGAAGACTCTACCAGCACTAATTCCAATTCTGTTTAATATTTAACATTATCCTTTAAAATTCAAAGCCTGTTGAATTTTTTTATCTCCTTTGATTCTACAACTTTCTTTTGAATTAGGAGAGGCAGAAATTATTATACCAAAATTTTAAACATGGTAATGTGAAAAGGAAAGAAAAATTTAAAATGTATCCGCTATTTACTCTGTATCATGTATATTCAAGGTCCTGTTTATACTTTATTTTTATCACAGCCCTATTATAAAGGTATCATCAAGACATAAAAAATGTAAAGATTATGGCATCCTCCCATATCTAATTCAAAATAAAATATATTTTAAACTATATCAAATGTAATGTAATGTATATTATTACATTAAGATAGATTCTGTCTAGATGTTTTTATTATCATACCCTAGGTAAGTTTATTATAGGTAAAGCTTTCTCATTGTTTAATTTGGTTACTGTGGTTTTGATATTCCTCTTTTTATGGTACCTTAAGCACATGCTAAGAGCTTCTGAGAGAATAAGTAATTTACCCAAGGTCAAACACATTGTCAGTAAAGCTGGGATTCAAACCTAATTCTGATCCAAAATCTCATATTCTTTCCTAAGTACTACCCTTCTCAAGGTCACATGGCAATCTGACTTTCAAAGTCATAAACAAGTCACTTTGTTCACAGTCAGTGAAACTCTTAATTCATAAGTCTCTACAAAGTAAGCAAAAAAAAAAAAGTGAAACCCTATACTGGTAAACATATCACCTGATCAGTCAAACTCAGCATCGTTTCCATGGTGGAGGCAAAGTACTGAGCACACGTTCTTGAATCTGTCTGGTCTTGATACCGTAAATGATGGGGTTCAGCATGGGAGGGGCCAACATGCAGACATTGGCCAGCAGAATGTGTGTATGGAGAGGCACATGGTGCCCAAACCGCTGGGTAATTATGGTAAAAATGCCAGGCAAATAGAACATGGAAATGACCCCAAGGTGGGAGCTACATGTGCCCAGAGCCTTTTGCCGAGCTCCTCGGGAGGGGAGGTGGAAGACTGCATAGAGGATGAGGCTGTAGGAAACTAAGATGAACAAGGCATCTAGCACTACAGTAGAGAGAAGGACAGACAAGCCATACCAGACATTGACACGAATATCAGCACAAGCAAACTTGGCTACAGCCATGTGCTCACAGTAGGTGTGTGGCAGCAGATTGCTATGGCAGAAACACAGTCGCTTCACCAGAAATACATCTGGGAGTATCACACAGAAGCTTCTCAGGACCACAGCCAAGCCAACCCTTATGATTACTGAACGACTGAGCACTGTGGCATAGTGCAATGGGTCACAGATGGCCACGTAGCGGTCAAATGCCATTGCCAACAGAATTCCTGATTCAGCGATGAAGGTAGCGTGGATAAAGAAGATTTGGGTGACACAGCCATCAAGGGAGATTGTCCCAGCATGGAACCAGAATATGGCTAGGGCCCTGGGCACAGTGGTAGTGGACAGGATGAGGTTAGCCACAGCCAGCATGCAGAGGAAGAGGTACATGGGTTCATGGAGGCTGCGTTCAGTGATGATGATGAAGATGAGGAGGCTATTCCCAAGGAGAGCGATAAGGTAGGAAATAAAGAAGAGGAGAGAGATCCATGTGTGCTGGTCTTCCAAGCCAGGGATGCCCAGCAGGATGAAGAGTGAGTGGCTGGTAGCAGTGTAGTTGGGAGTCGCCATGCCCAGGGCAGGTCACCTGTGTGTTGGTGTGCCGGATTTGGCAGTCACCTCTTCTCTCTTTCTAAAAAGCTGCATGGAGTTGGAGTAGGGTGGGAGGGAACAGATCATTTTTCATTGGTTGGAGTAGTGAAAAGGGTCCTGGTCAGGAAGTCAGGAGTTGCGGGCTAAAATTCTTTGCCATTCTATTCACTAACTATGGGGTCTCAGGAAAATTACTCCCCTGCTCTGGGTCTCTCTTTATCACCTTAAAACTAAAGTTGGGGAAAGAATTGATTACATTATGTGTAACAGAGACCCTCCAGCTCTAGAATCTCATAGATCTTAGTCTCAGGTTCTTATAGTTAAGAGCTATGAATAACAAATCCATCAGTTTCCAGTTTGAACACCAGAATGTGATGAGCATCTCGAAAGGAAAATGGTAACTGAGTTGTCTATCAATTTAACAAACCTTACTGAGCACCTACTGTGTGCCAGGCATGGTTTCTTGAGGACCTATGTAGGGGGAGACAAACAGTCAAGTAAAATATCCCTCTCTATAATATGGACACGATAGAGGAAAAGCTAAGCACAGGGAGCTGTGGGGACATGGAGAACTCCCTAGGGTTCAGAAAAGGCTTTTGAAAGATGCCACCTTGCTGAGAAATAAGTAAGAGCTTGCCAAGGAAAGGAATGTGATGAGGGAAGAATTTGAATGGAATCATGGAGATCTGAAAGAACATGGAGTTTGAAGGAAATTGGGATGATTCAAGGTTAACAGCAAAGAGGACATGGTAGAGATAATAAAAATGATAAAAAAAAAAATAATGTAGAGGAGTGAGATAGGGGCCAAGTCACTAAGAGATTTGAGGCTTTAGATTTATTTCATAGTGGTAAGAGCCAGTGAAGTGAGGGAATGGCGTGGTAAGGTCTGCATTTTAGTCAGCTCGCTGGCTTGTAGGATTGTGTAAGATGGATGAGGCGGGGAGGAGGCTGCAGAATGAGACAGGCCAGTTAGGAAGGGTGCTGTGTTGAGTCACCACAGCCTGAGGTAACTGTGCTCATCTCCCCATTTTACTGATTGGGGAGCACACAAAGCCTGGAGAATTTAAGCAGCACCCCCACCCAAGGTCACCTGGCTTGCAAATGGTGGAGCTGGAATTTGGCTTCCCAGACTGGCTTCAGTCACTTCATGTCTCCCCTACTCCACCTTGCTTCCATTCATCAAGTGGTGGTGATTTCCCGACTGCTGATTCAAGGAGAAAAACAAAGTCATCTCTTGTTAATTCCCTTAAACTCCCACACCCTCACTCTGCCACCTACAAATTAATTTATATTCGCATCGTCTTTTCCCTCTTCCTCCTGTTTAAGGCTAAGCCTTCCATCTGTGCACTGGACCCCAACAATTTCTTCTGTTTAAGTATCTCTCCCCATCAATCCGCCACTCTCCAGTAATTTCAACCTCTCCCTTTCTGTTGGGTCCTTCTCCTTACTGCAGAAATATGTTCAGGTGCCTCATCTCCCCTTCACCTGGGCTTCCCAAAAGAAGGGATGTGCTCTCTTTTCATCAGTTCTCTCACCTCCTTCTTGATCTTCACCCACTGCCAAGTTCCTTGTAACCCCAGCATGCCACTAACGATTCCTTCTCGAAAATGATCTATCACATCACAATTGCCAAATCTAATGTCACTTTTCGCTTCTTATTCATATCTCCAATTTCCATTATTAATACTTCTTTGTTTTATAATAGCAACTACAATATTAAATATCTACTGAGTGTCAGATATGGATATTATTTCTAATCCTCACACCAAACCTATGTAATTGAAATTATCACTGGTTTATGCACAAAAAAACTGACACTCAAATAATTTGTCCAAAGACAAACAACTTGTTAGTAGCTAGCCTATTTGAATCAAGACTATCTAGGGCCAAAGCTTCCATTAGTTTTAAAAACTTCTATTTCGTTATGTTGACTACCTAAACTACTTTTCATGGGCTTCCACCCCACTCCCTTCTAATTCTCCTATTTATGCCACAACTTCTAAAACATGTAAGACAATTTTTTTTATTTCAGCATATTATGGGGGTACAGATGATTAGGTTACGTATGATGCCCTTGCCCTCCCTCCCCCTGCAAGTCCGAGCTTCAAGAATATTGGCTCTAGAGTCAGACCTATCTTGGTTCAATTCTAGCTCTACCAGCTACAAATACACAGACACACACACACACACACACACACATTTCCATTCAGACACATATTTTCACACACACTCATTTATACAGCCATCATCACACATACTCACTTATGCAAATACTGATGAAGATTTATACGCTGACACACATTTCCACAGTTCACACAAATAGCTCTTCACTATGACACTTCACACACACATAATTTTAAACTTTCCCAAGCACATGTACCCACACGAATTCACACAGTCATTAATTACTCAAACTCACTATGACATAGATAATTTGTGACTTATCTAAGTCATCTCCCTCTTACCCCTGCCTCCAGCATCATAGTCCCTTTACCCATGCCAGAAGAGGGGACTTTCACAGAAATGCAATTCACAGGGCAACGCCCCTGCTTCACCAGTTCTGGTCTTGAACTGCCTAACCTTGAGTGAGAGATATAAAATATAAGTGCTGGTTGGTATTTAATTCCAGTGATCATCCAACTGCAGGCTATGAGCCAAATCCTGCCCACCACCTGCTTTTTTAAATAAAGTTTTATTGGGACACAGCCATTCCCATTTGTTTGCATATCATCTATGGCTGCTTTTATGGAACAGAATTGAATAGACCATATTTGAAGCCTAAAATATTTACTCTGGCCCTCTACCAAAAATGTTTCCCAACTCCTGCTTTAATCCTCACACCAAACCTCAAATAATCTTGCCATGTAACTTACTATTTATTTAGAAGGGCCCCAGAAGGGAAGACAATTTTCCCGACATAGCAGAGGAAATGAGTTAAAGAAGTCTAGAAACATGTCCTCTTGTCTCTCATTTCACTAGTATGTCCACAATGCCACAAAGCTTCTGAAGAAACATTTTGGTCTTTCCTCCCTGACTCTGTTCTTGGGGGATAAAGAATTCCAAATAAAACCTCTATAGAGTGGCCAAATGTTGAAGGCAATCCATCATTGTTTCTCATCAATAAATTCAGTGTTTCTCCCACCTCCTTTATCCCCATGCTCAGTCATACCCCACAGTTCTTGCCCCTGGGCAGAAGGGCCCACAGAAGCACCAGGCAATGCTGGTCAGTACCAACCTACACCTCTCCTTACCCTGAAGTGTCCATCACAGTCATCGGGAACTGCCAGCTAGAGCCATGCCCCTGCCTTGATCTCAGGTGTCCCCACACCACAGGCTGTGTGCAGTGGCCAGGAGACCAAGCTGGCGGAGGAGTTGAAGGACAAATTATTCTTTCTGTGAGCATCTTCAGGGACCGTGGACTTATCCATGTGACTTACTTTTCCCCTAGGATCCCCTCTATTGTCAGTGACCTAACTGTAAAGCTCTTAACTCTTTCCTTGCATAGATGCTGGAAGTGGACCATGAGAAGCATGCTTGAGAGGTTCCCTGAGCTTGGGAGAGAGGATTTAGTGGGAGAAAAGATTCAGAGGGGGGAGGTCAGGGCAGAGGGTAGGAATGTGGGTAGGGACCTTCAGCAAGGCCCCAAACCTTGCTCCATATCATCTTCTTCAATCCAGACTTCCAGAAGACACAGAAGCACCTTAGGAGCTAGAATCCTATAGTTTCTCTCCAGCATTCTTTTATTCATTTTCCACCCATTTAACAAATATGAGTTAGTGCTAACTATATTGACAGCAGCATAATAAAATGTTGAACAAAATCAGGTCCATTTAAAATGTATTTATATTATTTTGTCTATATAACTAATGCTTTGATTCTATCATCCAGTTATTATCATGGAACGTTTTCATTGATAACCCTCCAAGCTTTTTTCTCCCTTTTTTTTTGTATATTTATATTTTTGAGATCATACAGTACATTTGGCATGCTCTTTTATTTAATTTCATAATATAGGAATTTTCCATGGTAATGAATGTTCTGTAAAACACATAGCTCCTTTATTTTTCCCCATTTCAATAAATTGTGCTTTTTAAAAAACAATAAATTTTATTGTGTATATTTAAGGTATACAACATGTTCTGGGGTACATATAGATAGTAAAATGGTTACTATAATGACATATCCACCATCTCACATAGTTACTCATTTTTGTTTGTTTTTGTGGCAAGAGCAGCTAAAATCTACTCATTTAGCAGGAATCCCAAATGCAGCATAATTTTATTAATACATAGCTCCATTAATACAGCTGCATTTGTCTCCAGTCTAGCACAATGCCACACACATAGTTAGTAATCTATGAATATTTCTTGAAAAAAAATGATGACTAAATATTTCACATTAGTGATATACCACAATATGTACTGTTCCCCTATTATTGAACATTTATATAGCTTCCATTTTTCTCTATTAAAAATGTGCTGTGATGAACATATTTACATATATACTTTTATGGATATTCTGGATTATTTTATTTAAATATTTGATATCAAAAGAAGAAAATTATTATGGCAATGTTTCCATTACCATGTAGTATATTTTATTGTTGATGGAAATTTTTATACTTTAACAATTATTTGTAAATTTTTTCTCAAAGAAGTCAGTTTTTTTCAATTGGACACCTAGTCTATACCACTTAATAATACAGGAGTGAAAACAGGTGACTTTTTGAAATTGATAGCACAAAGTGAAAAAAAAAGATGATAAAGAAAAAATGAAAAGCAAAGTATTAAGTATTTTTGTCCATTACTATTTTGATGATATTTATTTAGAACTTGTGGGAGTCCTTAATATTTTAATGATACAAACCCAGTGGGCAGGGGGCACATTTTTACTGCAAAACTTATCCCAGGCTTCGTTCCAGACTAATGCCCATTGACTTTCTTGTAGAAACTACTGCTGCTTTGAAACCATATTGCCTGCCTTCTCTACTTCTCCATGCTATTTGTGTGTCTTCTTGACTCCCTCACAAACAAATGTATGCAAGACTCTGGCACTGGTATCACAGACACTTCAATGTCCATGTAGAAAACAATTCTTCACCCTGAGCTCTTTTATTTTTCCGGCTTTATCAGTTTATAATTGATAAATAAAAATTGTACATATTTAAGGTATACAATTTGATGTTTTGATATGTATATAAATTGTGGAAATAATCACCATAATCAAGCTAACTAGAATATCTATCACTTGCGTAATTACCTTTTTTTATAATAAGAACATTTAAGATCTACCTACTAGCAAATTTCAAGTATACAATACAGTACTTTTAACTATAGTCACATTGCTGTATATTAGGTCCCCAGAATGCATTCATCTTGCATAACTGAAACTTTGTACATTTTGACCAACATCTGTCTCCCCACTTGCCCCTCCCCTGAGGCTCTAGCAACCACCATTCTACTTTCTGCTTCTATGAGTTTCACTACTTTAGATTCCACACATAAATATTCACCCCACTGTATTTGTCTTTCTGTGTCTGGCCTATTTCACTGAGCATAATATCCTTTAGGTTCATCCATATTGTCACTAATGACAGGACTTGTTTCTTATTTAAGGCTGTGTGATATTCCATTACGTGTGCACGCACACACACACACACACGCACCCCACATTTTCTTTATCCATTTGTCTTCACCCTGTGCTCTTAATTCCATTTCCTCTTTAGTTCCAATTGCATTTCCCTTCACTCCATTTTATTTATGTACTCTCCTAATCACATCCTTTCTCCACTTTCAAATTCACTAATTCAAACATCCCACTGTCTAGTCACAATTCTTGCCCAAGTATACATTATACCTATTGTTTAGCCTCACCAAGACTACTAATCTAGTAACCCAGTATTTTCCTTCTAAACCACCACCTCACTCTGTGTGATTTCCATTCTTAAGTTTAGACTCCACACCCTTCATTATAATAATTTTCTTTTAAGTGTGCTTACACCCTTTAAATCTTTTCCTCCATTCTATCTAGTCAATCCCAACATTATTGTGAACCGAATCAACCTCCATATTTGGATAGCCCCCAAAGATCACCAACCCAGAGCCCAGATCACCAACAGAGCCCAGGAAACTTACACATTTGTTCCAGTCAGCTCATTCTCCCATTCCACCTAATTATTCAAATATACCCCCTCTCTAAACCTCCAGCCTTGATTTCAGAACCTACCTGTTTACTCTTGGCAGAAAAGCTTGCCTGCTAAATCAGAATTGATTAGTTAGAAACCCACATAGTTTCATGACACTAAATTTAAAAACACTCGTATCTGCTCTCACCTATTCCTCCTTCCTTCTTGTTGGGGGAATTTATTTAGTGCTAAAATTTGCAGTAACTATATTGTCTGGGAAAATGTAGTCTGAGAAATTAACCAACAACTGTCCTGGTGGGAAAAACACATTGAGATGGTAAATAAGTTTATGAAAAGATGCTCAATATTATGGTCTCTAAGGAATTGCAAATTAAAACAATGAGATACAATTACATGCCTATTAGAATGGCTGAAATCCAAAACATCGACAACAGCAAATGCTGGTGAGAATGTGTATCAATGGAAATCCTTTTTCATTACTAGTAAGAATGCAAAATGGTACAGCCACTTAGGAAGACAGCTTGGCAGTTCCTTACAAAACTATAAATATATAATTTACTGTATGATTCAGAAATTATGTTCCTTAGTATTTACTCAAATGAGTTGAAAATGTATGTATACACAAAAACCTGTACACAGACTTTATTCATAATTGGCATAACTTGAAAACAATCAAGTTATCTTTCAACAGGTGAATGGATAAACTCTGGTACAGCCATACAATGGAATATTATTCAGCTATAAAAAGAAATGAGATATCAATTCATGAAAAGACATGGAGAAACCTTAAATGCATATTGCCAAGTGAAAGAAACTAGTCTGAAAAGGCTACATACTGCATGACTCCAGCCTTATGACATTTGGGAAGTGGCAAAACTATGGAGACAATAAAAAGATTAGTGGTTACCAAAGGGTCATGTGAAGGAAGGGAGGGATGAATAGGTGGAGAACAGGGGATTTTTAGGACAATGAAACTATTCTGTATGATACCGTAATGGTCGATACATCTCAATAAACATTTGTCAAAACCAGTAGAATTGTACAACACAAAGAATGAAACCTAACATAAACTAGGGCTTTAGTTAATAATATATCAATATTTATTCTCAGTTGCAACACATGTACCACATTAATGCAAAATATTATTAATAGGAGAAACTGTTGGGTGGAGGGGAAGGAAAAAGAGGGGTTTATGAGAACTCAGTACTTTCTGCTCAATTTTTCTGTAAACATAAAATCTCACTGAAAAAATAAAAAATTATTAATTTTGTAAAAAGTGTTTCTTGACTTTAGAAAACAAGATGGCAGACCAGAGACACCACCAGTCAGAGTGTCTCTGTAAGATGGAGAAGTTTTAGATGAAAGAGAAAAAACAAACAGACAAACACAGATTAGATGAGGGTCTGAAGGAAGGGTGCCTGAACCTACAGAAGACTCCATAAGCAGTTGTGGAGCAGAACTGGAAGGAGAAAGGCATCGGTGGGGATTAAGCCCAGAGAGGCTTGGAGACGAGCAAGAAGGATAGGTGGAGCAGTTAATATCCCCCTCGCTCGCATCTTGGACTGCTGGGGGCTCCTGAGCTGCTGAAGAGACCTTCTGACAACACAAGCCCAGAGACTGCTGCCACCAGTGAGCAGAGAGCTTCTTGAGGACAGGGCACCAGATTCCCAGGTCCCTGCCCCAGAGCACCCCCCACCCACAGACCCAAGCTAGATGGCAGTTGCCATATTGCTTCTCTACCCACCAGGTGCCTTTGTCCCCCCATCGGGGGGCCTCAACCCCTCAGGTTTTGCCTTGCTCATCCCCGCACAGACATTTCCCAACTTTGGCCCAGACTGCAGGAGCCACAGGGGTCCACTGGATCTCAGGTGATCTATGTGACTCCAGAGCCTGGTCATTCTGGGCATATTGCCTCCTTTAACTCTCCTGGAGTTAAAGACAGCCAGAGCGTGGACTTTCCTCCACCTAGACTCTTATTTTTCCCTTCCCTTCCCCCACCTGCAGTATGAGAGAGACAATTGAGCCACCACACGGAGGCTTCCACACAGAACGGGCTCAGACCTTTCCTTGTGGGGTCTTGCAGCAGACTGAGGAGTGCTCAGTCTATAAGCTCCCTGCCCACTGGCCCTCCCTGGTGCTGCTTCCCCCGGCAACTTCAGCAGAGCAGGGCAAACCCCAAGGTGGAGGGACATTGAACCAACTTCGGCACACCCTGGGTGACTTGGGACCAGCATCACTTTCCCTGGCATGGTCAGGTATTGATCTGCAGGGACCAGGGAATGAACCTGCAGGCCAAATCCCATACTCCCTGGTCTCAATCACAAAGCCTGGGGGCACAGAGGGGATATTTGTATATTAGTCTGTCAAGGTGTGGGAGCCTGCAGGGGCAGATGTGGGGAGAGTGCACTGTGGGTCCTACCTGCGGCATGCTCACGGGGTACCCCTCCACCCATAGGAGGGCCAAGCTCCCAGCTCAGGCCAGGACCTTGGGCAGGAAACCTCCCAGCCCACATCACAGTCCTGGGGGAACTCAGCTGTCTTGAGGCCCTGCCTGACAGCAGAGGCCTGGGAGAGAACACGGAATAGGGGAGGATGGAAAGGAGCCTGGCATGCTCCAGACTGCCAGACTTCAGGTCTGAGACAACCCCACCTCCACACGCATACTTTCTGGTTGAGTGGGGCAACTTCAGCCCCTCCCTGGCAGATTTGCCAAGAGGCGAGGAACAGACATTTGACCCCTGCTAAAAGCATTTGTGGAGCTTGAGGGCAAGCTCATCCAACTCAGCCAAACCCCGCCTCACTGCCCCACCCACCTCTGCTGAGGTGGAGAATAAGTACACACCAGGAAGTCCAGGGCCCCACCTGCTACCTGGGGCATTGGAGTGTTTCTCCTGAGGAACTAGAGCTGGTGACAAGACCCAAAAATATCACTGCAGCTTATTCCTTCTGACAAGCACCACCTACTAATAGGGAGGTCAATTTGCACACCTTTTTACTGCATTTACTGACTCATTATACAGGGTGTGGTCAATTCTCACCCACAAGCACTACTGGCTCAGAGATTAAACTGGGCATGTCAACATCTGAACAAAATAAAATCCAGAAGTAAGAAGTAACAGCTGCTCCAGATGAAAAGGAGTCAGCAAAAGAATTCCAGAAGTATGAAAAATCAAAGTGAAAGGACACCCCAAAAAGCGAACACCAACTCTCTAGCAAAGGATACCAACCAAAATCAGAATACTGAAATGACAGATGAAGAATTTTGAACATGGATTGTAAACATATCCATTGCATGGATGTCTTGTAATGAAATGCAAGATAAAATGGAAAACCAACACAAAGAAACCACAAAAACAATGCAGGAAATGAATGAAAAATTCACTAAAGAAACTGAAATATTAAAGCAAAATCACATTGGCACCAGATTCAGACTAAAATCTGACTACTATAAACATTTGAGGCACTTAATGGGGCTCATTCATGCATCCTATCATGATTCTTTTTACCTCCCATACTATAGTTATCATTATAGTGGAATTATTGTGCTTCAGTGTGCTGGATTGTGGGAATGCACAAACAAAAGAATCACCATTCTCAGACCTCAGAAAGAACATGAGAATTGGGGAACATGGACTGGTAAGCACATTCCTGACATCCTGGCTGACTGTGAGAGTGCCCTGAGTTGGGGCAGTTAGCTCAGCAGCACAAATCAGGGGCACAGAGGAGACTTCTCCAGGGTGCTGAATGTGGCTGGATCAAGGCTGCAGAAACCTTCCAAGGCATTTGAGAACATGATTAAAGTGACCTTGACTTACACAAGCAGTCACTCTAGTTCATGCAACTTCACTCAGTGAATAGCCCCCAACTGGCAAGCTCTGAAGTCTGTGTTCTCTTTCTCCCCAAAGAAAAATCCTCTCTGCTACTCCCAAAGTATCCAATGTCCACCAACATCTGTAAACTGGTCCTCTCCAGCTTTTTTTTAAGTTAGTTAAGTTTTTTCTTTTCTTTGTCTTGATCTCCTTTTCCTGCTATTACTTTGTCAGCATAGTGGTGCACACATCTAGCTATCACCCTCTTATGGCATTTTCATATTTACTATTTCTTCTACATCCTTCAGGAGGGTGGCTTTCCTCCGGGAATTACATATTCTCATACTGGTGGTGTAGTCACAGACTGACTTGGTGACAGTTATTGTCCACTGCAGGCACATCCTCACAAGCCTCTGCTGGGCTCCATCCACATGATTTTATTCTCAATATAGTTTCAGTCATTTCTTAAGGGTGATATAAAAACAGGAGTGGATTTTCCTGGAAAATTAAATTTTCTGAAAATTAAAATTAAAGTTGCAGAGAATAAAACCTGACAGACAAGGGATCATTTGTACTTAGTACTACGTGCTAGACACTGAGCCAGACACTGAATAAATGCAAAGATGCAAACAGTAGTTTAGTGTTTCTCCATCCATTAGATCTCTGCACTTCTCACTACCTGTGTTCTGCACCAAGCTCATCTCCTGAAAATAGATATCAGGTTCAACAACCAACAGAAGAGAGTGTGAGAGAGGGAGAACTCGCAGTTTAGACCTGAGAGTAAAAAAATAATCCTTTTATGGAGTATTTATGCCTCTTTAAATGAATAATGAGTCCTCTGGCATTAAATTGTCTGCATTTCTTCTAGAATCTGAAGCAGTTTAACTTGATTCTCTCATCTCCACCAGTCCTTAGTGTTTAGGAACACTTGCCCTCTTTCCATGTTAGCACCTGGGTCTTCGCTGTGTAGACACCAGTCCCCAACTGGCAAGCTCCTTAGACAACAGAGCCATTTCTCACCTTCTCAGCCCTCAGCTGGCCCAGATACTGTGTTCACAGTGTGTTAAGTCTTTACCAGAATTTTACCTTTATAGACTAAAGAAACATTAATAAAGAAGCAAATATCAAAAGTGTTGGAGTTTCAACTGTAAAGAATTATAAAACTTCTATAGAATTATTCACACTCTTTCTTCTATGGTAAAGGGGATTGGGCATGGCTACCTGCTCAGGGGCTGCCTTTATTGGACTTGCCCCTCACACCACTCCCCCAACTCCAGTCAGAAGAGCTTATCCATATCACTAGTTCAGAAAGGTCTCTTTCCTTTGACCCATTTTACAGATTTTAATTTATGTGTACTTAATTTAGAAAAGATTCAAATTTTAGCTGTCCTTTAGAGAATAGTAAAAAGATTGTTAAGCCTCAAATTCCTGTTCTAGAATATAATAGCATTCTGGAATAACATCTACTGCCTTTCTTGTTCCATAAATAACATTTTTACATCAATGACTTACACTGATAAGGTAATTTAACTGGTTGCTTTCTTGATCCCATTTCACTTTGACACTAATGCATCAATATATCAATTTCTCCTACCAGGGAAAAAAACTTAACTGTTTCTATAGATTCCAATGTTTACCATCTTTTCACTTGTTACGTATCTTCCACTCAGCTGCAAACTTAATGTGTCCAAAAGACTTTCCATTTCCTAATATTTCATCTGAAAAGACAGACCTTTTATAGATGTAATATACTTCCATTCATGTTGTAAACACAATCTCTTGACCCAAATTTCCTGTGATGACATCAAGTAAATATTGGGTATAGTTTTTTATCCTAATGCCACACTGCTCTTAGATGTTGTAGTAACTTTTATTTCTTGCTTGCTAATTAAATGTACTGTTTTCTGCATTCTTTCTCAAGATACTTAACACAAAGCTCTCGATTCTTATGGCTGCCATGTCTGTGTCCTCATCTTCTTCTGTGGATCAGGGATCTTCACAACCACTACTCAGCAGTGTAGATGTAACATCTCACCTCATATCCATGTCCTGCTTGCCAGTGTCTGTGTTCTGGACCCACCTATGCTTAATCCCATTATTTATGGGATCAAGACCAAACAGATACATGACAAAGTGGTCCATGTGTTCTTTATAAAACAGAAATGACTGCAATGATGGAAACTAACATTCTACATTTCTTACAAAATCTGTCCATGCTTGCCATGAGCTTTACCATCAGTATTTGAGAAGAAACAACTGACAAATCAGTTAAACGACTCCATGTATTGGTGTCTCTAAAGGAATTGCATCAGGAAGGCTTTGCTGCATGTTTCTTCCAAAATCTTTAATCAGTCATTAAATACTGGTGTGTTTAAGGGCTTAGTTTCTTGTCTGCGGAGATAAGAATTAGGACAGTTCACCCCTCTAAGTCTCTCTTACCCCCAGACTGGAGAATTGAACAGGATGAACCTCTGACATGGCCGTACTTGTTAATTATTGAACTATTCTTTTTTAGTGTGTTTGACATTTTAAATGACTTTATTTGTTCCTTTCATCAAGCTTAGGACACTTCTCCAGCCATTCTCCCTTATATCCTCCGTATCTTCAACTTTAATCTTTACCAGATCATTCCCATTGTTTATATCGTTATTTCTCCAATATAAAAACATAGCAAAACAAAAACAAATTTAAGAATAACCCTTCAATCCACATTCACCTATAGCTACCACTTCATTTCTCTTCTTCGTCTTAGACAAAAGCACCAAAAACTATTTGTCCACTTGTGGACAAGAGATTCAAGAATCTCTCTTGTTTTTCTCTTGATCTCAATCCACTTTGGCTTTTACTCATACCTCTTCACTTTTCAAGGTCATAATTGATCTACAAACTCAATAATCAAAGTCTGTCCTCACCTTATTCAATATAATATCAGCATTTTGATACATTTAACCATCCTCTCCCCTTTGAAAATCTTTCCTCATCACACCCACCTTGTGTTCCCACGATCTTCATGACTGCTCCTGAGACTCTTGTGATAGGTTTCCCTCTTCTTGACTTCTTAACACTGGAATTCCCAGGGCTTGGTACTTGAACTCCTACTATTCACTACCGTTAATCATTCTTCAAGCTCATCCATTATAAAAGCTTTAGATGCATTGATATGTTGATAGAACTTCTAAATTTATATCCTCATTCTCTGATTCATTCTTCAGACTTATGCCTCAATTTTCTGCTTAACGTAACTACTTTTATGTCTGATAGGCTACTCAAATGTAATATGCCCAAAATGAAACTTCTTTTAAGACTAAACCTCTTCCTCTAGCAGCCTTCCTTTTAGCATCTGAAGACAATTTTCTTCTTCCAATTATTCAGGCCCATCCTCAGGACTTAACCTTTCTCTCAAACTGCATCACTCACCGTCTTCCAACTGGGGTCCCTCCTTCTACCTTTACACCACACATGCATGTTTTATCCTATTATTTTATTTCATAGTAGCTGTATTGAGATATAATTCACCATTTCAAAGATTACAATGCAGTGCTTTTTATTATATTCACAAATTTGCAACCATCAGCCCTATCCAATTCAAGTTCATCACTCAAGAATCATACAGCTATTTTGGAGTGATACTGTCAAAGTACAAGTCAGAAATTTTCAATTTTCTGGTCACAGTACCTCAATGGCCCTCCAGTATAAGGGCATAGCTCTTCCAAGAATTTAAAGGTCCTGCTTGGTCTTGCCTCTGGCTTCAGATCATAATTGTTTCTTTTTTCCTCATTCTGCTTTAACTGTTTTTGTCTCCTAGTTTTTACTCAAGTACGCCAAGGATTCTTCTCGGGTTCTTTGCATATGCTATTTCCTCTGCTTAGATCCTTCTTTGCCAAGATTTCTGCATGACTCAGTCTCTTGCCTCCTTTGGGTTCTTTCTCAATTAAAATTTTCTCAATGAGGCCTTCTGCAACCCTCCTATTTAAAGTTACTTGTCCTGTGTCACCTCATTCTTACACTCTAAGCTCTTCCCATTCATTATTTTTCTGATAACATATAATGTTGATGATGATTATGGTAACAGCAAACCATTGGACAGAGCTGGCTGGATGTCAGCATTGCTTACTTATTTTATTTCATGTATTCTTTCAAGTAATATAATCTTGATAAAGGAAAGGAATTTTGTGTCTTTTCTTCACTGCTTTATCTGCAGCACCTACAACAGTTCTTGTCACATGTTAGGACTTCATTAAATATTAAATATTGTTGAATGAATAAATGAATGAATGAGAAGATGAATTAATGTCATACAGGAGTAGTTGCTGGTAGAAATTCTCAAGGATCTGGATATCCTGAGGCTGGTGATTCCCAAGTCAAGAAAAGACTGTAGGTGTCAGGAATGATACTATGGGAAGGGAATTGGGAGTGTCTTTCTATTGGCTATCAGGAAAGCATATCTCAAGGATTCCCACCTCCACATGGCAAATAAGCCTATTAGGCATCTAGCTAGACACTACATTTCTATAGCACCTTGTTTTTCAACTTTCATAAAATCTGTTCCTCAAACAGAGCATGTTATTTACCCATCCTACACCTCTCATTGGCCACACCATGATCCTCCACACCTCTGGCCTTGCCGATGTATCTTCCAAGAGTACCTCGCTTTTCCTTGGTTCTTTGTTCAGCCTTCAAGGCCATGTTTATTCTTCTCTCCCTTGTAGAGCCCGTTATACAACACCCAAGAAAATTTACATTGCTGTATACACATTGACTCAATTTTTATTTGAAAACAGCATTTACATGTTGGTGTGTAAAAAATAGCATGGATTGATGGATAGATGCAGATATTGATACCTATACAATGGTTTGACTTAAAATTTTTTACTTTATGATAGTGCAAAAACAATATGCATTCAGTAGAAACTATATTTCAAGTACCCGTATAACCATTCTGTTATTCAATTCAGTATATTATTCAATAAATTACATGAGGTATTCAGGCTTTATTATAAAATGCACATTGTATTAGATTATTTTGTCCAACTATAGACTAATGCAAGGGTTCTGTGAATGTTTCAAGTAGGCTAGATTAAGCTATAATATTTGGTGGATTATGTCTATTAAATGCATTTTTTACTTTAAATATCTTCAACTTACAATGGGTTTATTGGGATGTAACCCTACTGTAAGTAAAGGAGCATCTGTAGGATAAAACAATTTAATGGAAGAATCTAGGTGGTTGGCATACAGTTATCATAGAATTCTTTCATGCTTTCTTTATATTTAAACATTTGTGTAATAAAATAATATGAAATGCATTTGTCTACTTGGATAAATCATGGTTACCCTTTTAGACTAGCCAATACAGACTAATGGAGATGAAATGATTGTAAAAATCACCAATTTCTTGACAGTCTGAGATTTTCACTGTTAAAGCATTTTAATGTGTATTGTATATATCTTGTTATATATCATGCACATGCATGAGCATTTGTGTGTATTTATGTGTGTGCATGTGTTTATTGTTTCCCTGCTAGTACCTACTGTATCTACTAACACTATTAACAATAGTTACTATAATAAAATAATTTTTGACTTTAAAGAGCAAAAATATGAAATGCTCATTGTAGACTATTTGAAAAATATTTAAATGCATAAAGAAGTTCCTTTTATGACTCTTATGTTTATGATATAATTTTATTTATCTCTTTCTTGAACTTTTTACATATTTGAAATCAAATGGTATGCAAAATCTTATACCCTATTATCTTTGCACAGATTTCCAACAAGTATTTTATTATATTTGAAACATATTTTAAGCAATGTTTACTAGCTGCAAATTATAACAATTTAAATATTTTCCATGATGTAACTAATTATTTCATATTTAACATTTTATAGACTGAGGAGAAAAAGGCCTTCCAGGGTCTGAATCAAAATCTCTGAAGGATTTTTCTCCAGGCACAAAAGCATAAAAGACAAAGACTGATTTTACTAAAACTGAAACTGGGCTCAACTCAGCCCAAGTCCTATTCAGAGAAAAGTGATTATCTGTTTCCCTTATCTGGATAACATAAAACAGGAACAATATTTGTAATAAGAGAACATTATCTACAGCCTCTGGAGGTTTCTTATTAGAATATAAATCAGAAAATAAAAACCTACTACACATAAAAAGGAAAATCTTTATGACCAGTGATCAATACAAAAACTGAAAAGTAGAGTGGCAGATGACCCAGTAATTGCAGTTAACAAGCAAGGATTATAGAATTTTAATGAATATGTTCTCAAAAAGTACAAAATATGCTGAAGGTACTTGAAAGTATGAAGAATTTATCCAGAGAATTAGGAACTGAAAAATTTAGAACTGACTATTATGGGTATTATAGAACCAAAAGACATAATTATGTGATAATAAATGTTCAATGGATGAGTTTCACAGACGGCTTTAAAGAGCAGAAGAGGATTAGTGAACTGGAAAATAGATTGATAGACATAACAAAAATGAAAGTGAGAAAGAAGGAAACATAATGCCAAAAATAATAAATTAGCATAAGAAACATAATACACACACTCAAACTCTAATACTGGGAGGGGAGAGAGAAAATGGGGTAGAAATAATATTGAAGGAGATAATAGCTGAAATGTTTCCAAAACTAACAAAACTCACACATTCAAGAGGCTTAGAAAATCCCAAGCAGGATACATGCAAAGCAAGCCATACATAGACACAAGATAATAAACATTCTGAAAATAAACAAAAAGACAAAAGAAAATCTTAAAAGAGACACAATAGAGGCATGACACATTTAAAGGAGCAATAATGAAACTTTCAGGTGAATTCTCAAAAGATTGGAAAAAGACAGCAATAGAAGGAAATTTTTAAAGTTCTGAAAAAAATTCTTGCCAACAAGAAAATTCTATACTTACAAAATTATCTTTTTAAAAATTAAGACAAAATTAAAATATTTTCAGATAAACAAAACCTGAGATAATTCATCTCTTGCATTCTTACACTAACAGAAATAGTAGTGAATGGTATTTGACCATAACTTTTTTTTAAAGTTTTCACTTATTCTTTCTTGTGTGAATCATGTTCACTGAATAAATGTTATATAATTAACATTGAAATTATTACAAAAATACCCGTATCTTATGATTCACACATTAATATAATCACTATTAATATAATTTTGCTAAAGATTGGAACATACATCTGTGAGAAAATATATTTTAATGCATCATTTTTACCTTTCTGATCTGGGTTGTACTTTCTCTCCTACAAATATATTGAGAGCATCATTCTATTACCAAAGACATAGACCCACATTATTATTTCTCAGTGCTCAATTATATTCCACATTTTACATATATGTGTTGTCATTAATTTAGCCAGTGTTACTCTTTAGAAATTGTTTCTGATACTTCACCATAATTTTGTTTAATAGTTGCTTAACATATTATTATGTATGTGCTGTGTTTTAGCCAGTACTGGACTATTGTTAAATATTTATTTCCAAACAATTAACAGTATGAATAAAAATGCCATGAACATAGGAAATAATAAACTGCTATACTTCATGTTCTAAGAGACAGAAGTAAAATATGCATACACATATACACATCAATTTATAATAAAATTATAAAATACAGGTGACTTTTATGATAATTTCTGTGAAAGGCAAAAATTTGAATATTTAGGGTACATTAGGAACAATGTCAGAAGAGATGTTTGACTCGGACTCGGTGGGGAGGGGGGGTAAGGGCAACATACGTAACCTAAACATCTGTACCCCCATAATATGCTGAAATAAAAAAAAAAGAATGGAGGAAAAAAAAAAGAAGAAATGTTTGTGAGAGGAATAAAACAAGTGCAACTATTCAAACTTAAAACACATCAGAAAATAATATTTCAGCAATTATACAGAAGGAACTAATGTCTCCAGCTCATATGCAACATCCAGTCTGAGATTATAATGGTATAAGTGACTTCAAGAAGTAAACTGATCTAGTTCTCAACTCTGTGAATGAGAAAATTAAGCACCCAAAAACACTGATATCTAATGACTGATTAGAGCTTTTGGAAGAAACATGAACCAAAACTGCCCTAATGCAATTGCTCTACAGACACCAATAGATGAAGTCATTTGACTAGTTTCTCAGCTATACTTTCCCATATCCCAATACTAAAGCTCACCCCTCATGCATGTAGAGAATTATGAAGAAAAGCACAATGTTAGTTTACATCATCACATTCATTTCTGCTTTGTAAAGAGCACATGAATCACCTGGTCCCAGATCTGTTTGGTCTTGACCCCATAAATGATGGGATTCAACATAGGTGGAGCCAAAATGTAGACATTGGCCAGCAGGACATGGATACAGGGTAAGATGTGATGTTGAAATCACTGTGTGAGGACTGATAAGATCCCAGGCCCATAAAAAAGGATGATGACACAGACATGAGAACCACACATATTGAGAGCTTTGCAGCGAGCATCTTGGAAAGGGATGCGGAACACAGCACAGAGAATCAGCACATAAGAAATAAAAATCAGCAAAACATCCAAGACTATGGTTGACATTAACACAAAAAACCCATACCAGATGTTTACCCAGATGTCATCAGAGGAAATTTTGGCTAAGACAATGTGTTTACAGGCAGTGTTTGGGAGGATGTTATTTTTGCAGAAAGTCAATCTTTTCAGAAGAAATGTTATGGGGAAAATTGTACTATAACTTCTCAGAAATACAATCACACCAATTTTCCCAATAAGGGCATGTGTAAGAATAGCGGTGTACCTCAGTGGGTAGCAGATGGCAATGTAACGGTCAAACGCCATCACCAGCAAGATCCCTGACTCAGACATGAAGGTGGAAGTGAGGAAGAAGACCTGAGTGATGCAGCGATCCAGGGAGATCTCCCCAGCTTGGAACCAGAAGATGGCCAAGGCCTGTGGTACTGTGCATGTGGAGAGGACAATGTCTGCTCCAGCCAGCATGCAGAGGAAGAGGTACATGGGCTCATGGAGGCTGCGCTTTGTGAGGATAATGAAGATGAGCAGACTGTTCCCAAGCAGGGCAGTGACATAGGAAATGAAGAAGGGGATGGAAATCCACATGTGCTGGTCCTCTAGGCCAGGGATGCCCAGCAAACGGAAGACTGTGTGGCTAACACCAGTGTGGTTTAACGTAGTGATGCCGGGGAAACCTTTCAGTACCTCACCTCCTATTCACAGAGATAGCAGAAAATTCATATTACACTCAAAAATTTCCTCTGATGTCACATAGTGCTTTTGGCACCTACCTGATCCCATTCCATTATGAGGATGCCAGGAGCTATATCATATAAAGACGAACAAGTCATGGCTTATTCTATTAATGAGATCTTACAAAAACAAGACACACACAATGAAAGAAAATAAAATGATTAAGTTAATAGATTAATTGTACAAAATAAAACTCATACAGTAACATAGAGGGAAAAGTAACGCACTCTGTATTTGTGAAGTCTTTAAGAATGAGTACACATCTGATGTTACCCCTGAAGATAGTATAATATATCAATAGTGGAAGAGGTGGTGAAGAACATTTTTCTTATGAGAAGCATAGAATAGAGCTAAGGAGCTCAGGAATTAAGATCTGGTCCATAGGTGAACTTGTATGTACTAGAATGGTTGATTGTCTAATGCAAGATGACTCTAAGAAACTTCTCAAATACCCCATGAAGGTTTTCACAGCCTTGATCCAGATGACTTCAGCATCCTGGAAAAGTCATTGCAAACTTCCTGTTTCATGCTATTGAAAGAATCACCCTACTCAAAGCACTTCTCAGCACCTGCATGACACATCTCCTCATAAGTTACTCTCTTCCCTGCTTTCACAAAAAGTGTATCAGAGTGCTGATCTCATGGCTGAGACCATATATGATTACTTGTCAATGATACCCCAATTGACTGTGAACTTTCTGTGGTCTGAGTGTGTCTTTCTGTGTGAATTTCCAGAACCTAGCACAGTGAAGCACAGTGTAAGTCCTCCGAATATTTAACAACACAACCCAGTGAAAAATACTGGATGGCTGTGATGAAGAATCAGGGCAAGGAAGTTATGAATAAGCCCCTGTAAATACTTTGAATGTTTAGAGTACTCAGGGTCCAGGGCCAATGTGGAACCTCATCTGTAAGAACTCAGGGTCCATCAGCACAAAGAGCTAAAAATGTCCTCAAGCCCAGCGCCTCCCCACTCTCCCCTCCATGACAGCCCTTTCCGTTCTCCTAGGATAGTTGACAATCGTGACTCTGGTCCAGTAGTGTGCTGGTAAACTGGCTCATCAAAAAAATAAATAAATAGATACAAATAAAATAAAACAAAGCCTGATGTAGTGTTCACAAACTTCCAAGATAGATATACTCCCACCATGGCCCATTTCCAGCAACCAATATGATGTCAATGAATATGAATCTGAAATATATACAATTGACTCTCATGAACCTGTATTAATGGTTTCAACACACAACTGCTCTGTTCTCTCCAACTGGGTCTATTTCACTCCAAAAAAAAAAAATTTAATATTTTCAGTCACTTATTATATTTTAGGGCCCATGACATCTAGTAGGGAGCAGGTCTTCCTTCCCTGAAATTTCATCCCACAGCAATAAAAATTCACTCAACTGCTTCAAACGGAGTTCTCATGGGCTAAAAAGGGATTAGTCATAAAAGGACTCTCGGAGTGATGTGGGCCAGAGAACTGAGATTTTGTGCATTTGTCTGAGGCCTTTGGAGACAGCTGGTACCCCAGGGAGTGCAGACTTAAAGCTTTTTAGCAACTCCCTCTCTGACATACACTTTTGGGTCATATCATTATGGCTGTCCCCTGCCCACACCACCCTTTCCTCCACAACGCTATCTCAGGATTAGATGAACATGTATGCTTTTATCAATTAATAAACTGATAGCATTTCTGCACAAATATTCCTGTTTCCATTTAATTAGAATTAGCAAATATTAATTGCATTCCAGTCAGCATAAGTAATTGAAAATTAATATATAAATTATTTTAAAACACCAAATCTTAGTTGATAAAGTTGCAGCAGGATTTCAGAGAATTGACTCCAATTTTGAAAGAAGTTCTAATGAGGTAAATTGCTATCAAACAGTATCACATGCTACAGAGAAATCTTTTGTGAAAAGAAGAGTCGATTGATACAGCAAACTTCATTGTCATTTTAAGGTAATTGCCACAGCCATCCCAACCTTCATCAACCACCACCCTGATCAGACAGCAGCCATCAACATTGAGGCAAGACCTTCCACCAGCAAAAAGATTATGACTCAGTGAAGGCTCAGATGATTATTGGCATTTTTTAGCAATAAAGTGTTTTTTATTAAGGTATGCACATTTTTTAGACATAATGCTATTGAACACTTAGTAGACTACAGTATAATGTAAACATAACTTTTAAAAGCACTGGGAAACCAAAAAATTCTTGTGACCCTCTTTACAGTGATATTCGCTTTCCTGCAATTGTCTAGAAACGAACCTGTAATATTTCTGAGGTATGTCTGTACATACATATGTGTGTATAGTAAAAGTTTGACATTTGAAGCTATATTACCTATTTACAATTCAAAAAATAAAAACAAATACACAAGGATAAGCAAAAAACTAAGTCTTTATAAGTGAAAACATTAACAATATATCAAATAGATAAAATAACATGCAGGGGAGGAAACAAAGTAACTTTGAACACAGTACCTAGACACAATACTCTTCATCAAAAGGCAAAAAAGAACTGCAAACAAATGTTGAGGATTATTTTGTAGTTTGAGATGGGTATTGAGATGAATATAGCAATTCTGAAACTAATTGGTATATAGGGCTAAGAAAGGAGTAAATGTATTGACATCAGAGCCAAAAAGGTACAAGTTTATAGACAGAAGACAGATAAAGGATACAAATGTGAAATGCTGGAAGGAAAAGAAGAAATCTGTGATGTTGAATTGGAATTAAAGCTATCAGTATAATGATTCAGGAGAAAAAAACTTTGTTCTCCCCTGACTCTAATAAATAAAAGAGCCTAGAAGGAATGACACCCAAATACCAGTAAGAACACATAGTGCTCAAACTTATTTTCTAAAAATATTCACCATTAAAAGAATCTATGGGATCTTTCAGAAATAGTTTATTCCAAGGCTGAGGTAGCAATTGCAAGATGATTCTGGAAAGTCTTGTGCTAAAATGTAAGAAAGTGCTCAAAAAAAATAGGGAGATGGCAAAGGTTATAAGATCCAGTTTGATGCAGCTCTCACTAGTCAAACCTGGGAGAGTTTAGCTATCAAAATGAAAAATGACAGCACTGGATTACATAAATTTTTAAATTGAAAATAATCCATGGCTATTTACTAATACTAAACAAACAAGCAGTAAACAAGAAGCCTCTTATTTATAGTAGAATGCCAACTAATAAGTGTAATGGGAAAGACTGAATTAGAAAACTACTATTTTGGTTATTAGCCCTTTATTGGATATATAGCATGCTAGTATTTTCTCCCATTCTGTAGGTTGTCTATTTGCTCTATTGATTGTTTCCTTGGCTGTGCAGAACCTTTTTATTTTAATCAAGTCCCATTTATTTATTTTTGTTGTTGCTCTGATTACCCCTAGGGTCTTCTTCATAAATTTTTTGCCTAGACCAATATTGAGAAGAGTTTTTCCAACATTTTCTTCTATAATTCTTACAGTTTCATGTCTTAGGTTTAAGTCTGTTATCCATCTTGAATTAATTTTTGTGAGTGGTGAGAGATATGGATCCTCTTTCAATCTTCTGCAGGTGGCTGTGTAATTTTCCCAGCACCGTTTATTGAATAGGGATTCTTTTTCCCCAGCATATACTGCTGTCTACTTTGTCAAAAATCAGATGGTAATATGGGAATGGTTTTATCTGGGTTCTCTGTTCTGTTCCATTGGTCTATGTCTCTATTTTTGTGCCAGTACCATGGTGTTTTACCTTGGACGCCATACATCTGATAAAGGGGTAATAACCAGAACCTACAAAGAGCTCAAGCAAATCAGCAAGAAAAAAATCAAACAACCCCATTAAAAAGTGGGCAGAAGACATAAACAGAAACTTTTCAAAAGATAGACTGATGGCCAACAAACATATGAAAAATGCTCAACGTCACTAATCATTAGAGGAATGCAAATCAGAACCACAATGAGATATCACCTAACTCCAGTGAAAATGGCTTTAATCAAAAAGTCCCAAAACAATAGATACTGATGTGGGTGAGGAGAGAAAGGAACACTTACATGTTGTTGGTGAGATTGCAAACTAGTGCAACCTCTATGGAAAATAGCATGAAGTTTCCTCAAAGAGCTAAAAGTAGATCTACACAGCTAATGGAGATGGGGCACACTGTATGGGGGAAGGACATGCTTGTGGCCCTGGCTTGAGCGAGGCAAATGCATTTCAAGTAACCAAAATGTTTGTACCCCCACAATATTCTGAATATAAAATAAAATAAAATAAATAAAAGTAGATCTACCATTTGATCCTGCAATCTCAATACTTGGTGTTTACTCAAAGAAAAAAAATCATTTTATCAAAAAGACACCTGCACTTGAATGTTTATTGCAGCATAATTCACAATCACAAAGACGTGGAATCAACCCAAGTGCCCATCAATTCATGAGTGGATCAATAAAATGTGGTATATGTATACCATGGAGCACTAATCAGCCCCCCCAAAAAAATGAATTAATACCTTTTGCAAAAATCAGGATCGAACAGGAGACCAGTCTCCCAAGTGAAGGATTGCAAGAATGGAAAAACAAACACCACATGTACTCACTATTAAATTGGAACTAACCGATCAGCGCTCATGTGCACAGATGGAAGCAAAACTCAATAGAAATCATGTAGGTGGGAAGGAGGAGGAGGAGGAGAACGAAATCATACCTAGCAGGTACAATGTACCCTATCTGGGTGATGTGCACACTTACAGCTTTGACTCAAGCAGTACAAAAGCAATCCATGTAACCAAAACATTTGTACCTCTGTAATATTCTGAAATTTTTACAAAAGTGAATTTCTAGCATGTGAAAAATATAACAATTGAAAAAAAAAACATGGTAAATAGGATTTTTAAACATGATTGTTATAGGCAAAGAAAGAATTAATGAGTTGGAAGTTCAGTCTGCATGGTGGTCTATTCCCATGATGAATGTACAAACAAAATCATCAACATAGCTGTCACCACAAAATATGAATAAGGAATGTAGTGTATTGTTCACGCCATTGCAATTTTTGTGAACTTGAGCAAACTACTTAAGTGCTATACATTTGGTGGTCTTCATCTAAAAAAAAAATATTGTATTACTTTAAAGTCTTTAACTGTCAAAATTATACAATACTAGATGATAAGACTACATTATTACATACTATTCCAGTGTAATACCACATTAGTACATAAGCCTACATAAATACTAATGAAATAAGCAAGTATGTCTAAAGAAATTAGGAATGGATCAGAAGGAAAAAGAATTTATAGGATAGTAAATTTTGTATGCCTTGCTTATCGAGATTCAAACATATTCTTTACAAAGACAATGAGTAATAATCATGGCCTGTGGCTTATAAAATAATTTTATGTTTCACATATGATCTTGCATCTTCAAAATTTATTCAATTTTTAAAAATAAATAAATGTTAATTTCTTAGGTCACAATTTTAGATGTCAATTAAACCAGCAAGGTGTGCTTTCCAGAAAAAAAAGCATAATATGCAAGGGAAACATTCTCGATTAACATTAAATAGTTGTGTGCACAATAAAAATATAGCACTGGGAGAACTGTTGGGCCTTCTTAAAGAACTTTTTTATTCTCTCCCTCTGTTCTTTTGATAATTCTACTACCAAAAATAAAATAAATTCTTTCAGCTTTTCAAAAAAAAGGAAACTACTATTTTGCAACCATCAAAATAAAAATTTTCTTTACTATAACCTGATTTATGTAAGTACATTAGAGACATTAAAATTTTTAAATTTTAAAGAAGATATTAAAATTTTCTGACACTAGCAACCAAAATTCATTATTTCAATGTCCATAATATGAAATAACATAACAAATATGGTATAAATTTCATCTTAAATTTGTCTACATTACAAAGATAACCTTGGTGGAATAAGTGTCTCAAAACTAATCTGCATATTGGATAGTTTATTTGTGATGATTAAAAATAGGGCTAATATTTACCAATTCTCATTAAAATGGGACCAGGAGTATTTGCTATAGTAACACTAACATTTCATTTATTGCAGATTATATGTATACACATTTAATCCAGGGATGGAATCGTGGAGGAGAAGGTGGTACGGGCATGCTAGAAGAACTATTAATATAATTACTTGTGTGTATGTGAAGGAGAGGGTGTTTTTGAAAATACTACTCTAAATCTGAGTTCTCTGGGGTAGTAGCTTCCCCTGGGATTTTGAGACAAATGCACAAAAATCTCTGCTCCTTCCAAAGTTCAGAGTCCTCCTGTGACACATCCCATTCTAGACTATGAAAACTGCATTTAAAGCAGGTGAGTAAGTTATTTATTGGTGTGGGGTAAAAGTTTATGTGGGGAGACTGGAGAGTAGCCCATTCAGACTACAGTGTTATGGGGACTAAGGTAAGTTTTTGAGAACATTAAGACTTTAATCTGGTGTTAAATAGACAGAGTAAAGAAAACCAGAGTTGCAAAGATGGGTGATGCTAGTAGAATGGAAAATAGTGTGTGGGAGGGGAGGACAAGGCACTGGGGAAGCCTTTCTAGCTCTAGAGTGCCAAGGACCCCTGTGTCCCCCCAGGAAGATTTGCTTAGGACCCAGGTCCAACTACTGTAAATATTCTGCTGCTGTTTTACTCTCATCCAGGATCTTTGTGTGTTAGATTCTCAAAACGAACAGAAGGAAAACAAGTTTCAGAACTCAACAAGCTCACAATAAATGAAATAGGAATTTTAATGACGAAACTGCTCGCAAAAGCAGAGGAAAGTAGTGACTTTTGGGGAGTTGGGTCTTCCGGGCACATTCCTGACACAGTGAATGTGTGGAAGATGGTAAGTGTGCCCTGCATAGGACCAGTTCTCTTAGCAGCCCAAGCAGAGAAGTGGAAACAACTTCTCTGGGATGCCGAAGGTACCTGGATCTCATCATCCTTTTTTCCAGCTCTGAGGCATTCATAAGTTTTTTCAGGATGACCCTAAATTAGACAAGAGGCCATGGCAATTCAGGGAATTTCTCCCATAAACCTACCCCTGAACTCTGAGCTCCCTGGCTTACCCTATCCCCTTCCCAAAAGAAAACCCTTGTTATCCATAAAGAATTCATCATCTGTTGACATCTGGAAGCTTGTCCTCGTCCAGCTCCTCCTTTTATTTACTTAAGAATTATTTTTGCTTTATCTGCATTCCTTTCCTGCCATTTCTTTTCAGGAATGTGGTGTGTATAGTTGGCCTTCAGCCCCCTCTGGCATTTTCACACCTGTTTTAATTTCTTCCACCTCCTCCAGGAGAAGACCTTTCCCAAGGGGAGCATCTGTTCTCATAGTGTTTGTGTGGCCACAGAATGACCTTGTGGTAACATGCACAGCAGGACTTATCCACACTCTTGAGCAACTAGTCCCCATCCCAAAACCTATGTCCCAGCACAAACCTCTCCTGACTCTCTTGCTATGTAATGTTATTGTCAATACAGTTTCAGCCATTACTCAGAGGGACAGATAGAGGTGAATGAATTTCCTACTTCAAAAATTAAAGTTGAGAAAAAAGCAGAATTGAACCTGTAGGGGAAGAAACTAATGATTTTGTGCACTTGCTATGCACTAGGGCCTGCGTCAGGCACTGACCAAACAGGCTGATAAATGCTTACCTGTCCTTCTTCATCCCTTGGATTCCTGAACTTCTCATTACCTCTAAATCTCTCATTACCTGGTTCTACACCAGGTTGATCTCCTGAGAATGGAGATGGAAATATCAGGCTTAACACCAAGCCTAAGAGGGTGTGAGAATGAGCAGGACCTAGAGTAGAATTTCTCAACCTTGACACTACAGACATTGGAGGCCAGATGATCACCTGTTGTGGGGCTGTCCTATGCATTGCAGGATGTTCAGCAGCATCCCTGCCACTAGATGCCAGGAGCAGCTACTCCCCAGTTGGGACAACCACAGTGTCTCCAGGTATTGCCAAATGTCCTTTGGGGAGCAAACCACCCCCGATTGAAAACCACTAACCTAGAGTTTGGCCTCGAGAGTGAAAGAGCATTTATTTCATATGTAATGTTACTTGTGTTTCCATAGGAATAATGAGCCCTCTGGCCTCTTAATCATCTGGCTTTCTTCTAGATTATCTAAATCTGGCTCAACTTGACTTACTTTTCTCCATCACTTATGTGTTCGGGGTCCATTTGCCCTTTTTATTTGTAAGCACCTGAGCCCCTCTCCTTCTGCAGCACTTTGGAAAGGACAGCCTTTTCTCAGTCTTTTCGGCCTTCACCTTGAAGGTGCACAAACTTTTATGGCTTTACCAGAAGGTGTTTACTACTGGTGGCTAAAGAGACATATACAAGGGAACAAAATGTCAAAAACAGTTGGAATTTCAATTATAAATTATTTCAAAACCCTTGCAGTATTAAATATGCTCTATGCACCGAGGATAGGGGACGGCAGCCTGCTCAGGGGCTCTCCAAGCTCCCTCTGCCCCCAAACGCAAGGCCTTGTCAATTTTCCTCAGTTCAGTATGGTCTCCTACCCCTTAACTCCTTTCACAGGTCAGAAAAGGATGTATTCTACAGTTAGAGAAACTTCAAATCTGACCTCTACTCCTTACCAACTGTGCCAAGTTCGATGACCCTTCTTATTCTGAAAAATTGAACATGATAATGTAATATCTACACTTCCCAGCATTATTACAAGTAATAAATGAGGTACTGTAAGTAATGTCTTTACATTAGTGCCTGACATAATATAGCTAGTTTTCTTTTATTTCAGCATATTATGGGGGTACAGATGTTTAGGTTGCATATGTTTCCCTTACCCCCTCTCCCCACCGAGTCCGAGCTTCAAGCATGTCCATCTCTCGGATGGTGCGCATTGCACTCTTTGTGTATGCCTATACCCGTCCCCGCCTCCCCCTCCCCCCTCCCTCCTGCCCAACGTCCAATAGATGTTATTCTTATATGTACACTTATGTGTTTATCAGTTAATACCAATTTGATGGTGAGTACATGTGGTGCTTGTTTTTCCATTCTTGGGATACTTCACTTAGTAGAATGCGTTCCAGCTCTATCCAGGAGTATACAAGAGGTGCTATATCACCACTGTTTCTTAAAGCTGAATAGTACTCCCTGGTATACATATACCACAAACACTGTACTTTCCTTTTAGATCATTTCTCCCTTCCAATTCATTCTCTAGTCACTTCAAGATAAATACAGCTAATGTTCTCCAATTTAAAAAGCCACGGTGGCTGACCATCTCCTCTCAGGATAGTGTCCAAACCCATTAATTTATAATTAGAGCTATTATACTTTTGTTTCTAGCTTTCTACCACTGCATAATAATATGTCATCACACAACCACACAGGACTAAAAACTGTTTTAAATGCATTAAATATTTGTATGACAACAGTCTTTCCTTAAATTCCCAAGTGATGTCATCCCATTCTCTATCTAGGTCACTTCTACACAATGACATCCTATAGCCAAATAGACCAAATTACTCTTTCCATTGTGTTCCCATAGCAGTTTTCTGAGCCAATCATACGTTCACTTAGCATATTATTTTGCTTAGCAGTGTAAATGTCTATCTTGAAGAAACAGATGGTATCTTATTCATCTATTCATTCTATATAGTTTCTGGCGCACCAACTATGGAACAGAATCAGGCAGATGCCATAAACCTGTGGTGACATCAAAAAAAATATCATTGAGTACAACATGAAACTTCAACTCTTTCTATAAATAAGAAGTGAGATCCAGGTCATCTCCTTCAGATATGGTTACCATAAACCACACTGGTGTTAGCCACACAGTCTTCCGTTTGCTGGGCATCCCTGGCCTGGAGGACCAGCACATGTGGATTTCCATCCCCTTCTTCATTTCCTATGTCACTGCCCTGCTCGGGAACAGCCTGCTCATCTTCATTATCCTCACAAAGTGCAGCCTCCACGAACCCATGTACCTCTTCCTCTGCATGCTGGCTGGAGCAGACATTGTCCTCTCCACGTGCACGGTACCACAGGCCTTGGCCATCTTCTGGTTCCAAGCTGGGGAGATCTCCCTGGATCGCTGCATCACTCAGCTCTTCTTCATCCATTCCACTTTCATCTCTGAGTCAGGGATCTTGTTGGTGATGGCATTTGACCGCTACATTGCCATCTGCTACCCACTTAGGTACACCACTATTCTTACAAACTCCCTGATTGGAAAAATTGGAGTAACTATCTTTCTGAGAAGTTATGGTACAATATTCCCCATAATATTTCTTCTGAAAAGACTGACTTTTTGCAGAAGTAACATTCTTCCACACACTAGTTGTGAGCACATTGGTTTGGCCAAATATTCCTGTAATGACATACGAGTAAACATCTGGTATGGTTTTTTTGTCTTAATGTCTACAGTGATTTTAGATGTCATGCTAATTTTTATTTCCTATATGCTTATTCTCCACACTGTTTTCCATATCCCATCCCAAGACGCTCGCCACAAAGCTCTCAATACTTGTGGCTCCCATGTCTGTGTCATCATCCTCTTTTATGGGCCTGGGATCTTCTCAGTCCTCACTGAGCGGTTTGGACACCACATCTTACCCCACATCCATGTCCTGCTGGCCAGTGTCTGCATTTTGGCTCCTCCTATGCTGAATCCCATCATTTATGGGGTCAAGACCAAACAGATCCGGGACCAGGTGACTCATGTCTTGTTTCCAAAAGTGACATGACATTAGGAATGAAAACCATTTCATTTAGGAATGAAAACCAATCTACTGTTTTCTCAACATTTCTAGCCATATATGACGTGAACTTCAGCAGTCCTAGTGGGTGAGGGACAGCTGAGACTAGACAAATAGCTCAGTGAGTCTATGTTTCCGGAGTAAGTCCACTAGGGATGTTTTGGTGTCTGCTTTTCAAGGTCTCTGATCAATAATAAGAGATCAATTTCTTTGTGGCTCAATGGGTTTTCTTATTCAGAGTCTTAGAAATAAACCAGTTCACCTTTTTAATTCACTAGTAGTCTATAGCCCTGGATAGGCATTTTGAAAGAGCAAACTATGGATAATTGCTGGAATATTCTTTCCTGGTTTGTTTCATGCCTTGATGTGGGGAACTAGTTTCCATTCCTTACCTACCATAGGCATTGTTCTGTGTATTCTTCCCTCTGACCTCTCTATCACAAATTTATTTTTCACAGGCTCATTTCTATCTGTGTACATTTTATTAGTCCTCCTATTGTAAGAAAGGAAGGAAGGAAGAAAGGGAGGGAGGGAGAAAGCGGGGAAAAGCCTCTGGCACCCACACATATCTCTCTCTCTCTCTCTCTCTCTCTCTCTCTCTCTCTCTCTCTCTCTCTCTCTCTCACTGTGAAACATCTTGAAAGAGTTGTATATACATTCGAAATTCAATATCTTTCTCCCTATTTTTCTTTTTTTTCATCTCTATTTTTCTTGATCTCACTCCAGCGAGACTTTATTCCTACGTCATTGACACTGCACATCACAGAGATCTACTCAATCTACATCTTACGTGACATATCAGCAACATTGGACACAGTCAAGTGTTTTCTCGTTCTTGAAACTCCTCACTCATCCCTTCTTAGATAATATAGTAGAAATAAAATCTGTACAAAAATCACCCACTTTTTAAACATAGAGATATTTGCTAACATCATTTCATAGATTGCTATATATTGTTTACTATTTATGTGTGTGTAGGTAAATATATTTTTGTAAACTGTATTATATTCCACTCACTCTTCCAGGATGTATATTTCTCACTTAGCAAAGTAATGGGGACTTATTCCCATGCCCAAAATACAGAACTTTGCAGGCATTTTTAATGGCTCTCTATTATACTCAGTGCAAAACTGTGCCATACATAATTTAGCTAAGTATACTCTTTTTAAAAAATAGTTCTTACAAGTCATTGTAATTATGTATTTAGTGTTAATTTCCCAATTAAGATCAGGCTTAGCATTCTATTGCTTCCCTGTTGTCTATTATATCATCTCAAAGAGCAGGCATTAAATTAATATGTTTAAAATGCACTGCTTTATAAACTGTAAAACTGTGAAATTATCACATTAAAGTAATAGGAGATAATGATACACATAAAGAAGATACATATACTATTTTATTAGTATTATTTACCTTCTTTTTTCTTTGTTCTCTTATATTCTACATATATAAAACTGTTATTTGCACATAGATTTATAAGTATTTGTTATAGTTCAAGATAAACTTTGTTGACTGTAAATTATGCCAATTTATGAAAGAACCATAATTTACCTATCCGTTTCATTATTATTAACATGTGGTACATTTCAAACTTTCTGGTTGTCCAAGAAAGCAGTATTTATTAAAACATTTCCCCATTTTGTCTGTCCATTTATTTTAGGTACTCATGAGTCCTTACATGTTATTTAGCCAAATTACCAGTCTTTTCTACTGTTTCCTTTGTGTTCCTCAGGAGTTTGTCAAAATCAACAAAGATTATATTATTTTAATTTTTGTTTCTAATTTAGCATTTGAATATTTATGGTCAATATTTCAAAAATATCCATGGATATAAAAATACAAAATAACAAATCAGCATTTTAATGGCTAATAAACACAACCACTAAACAAAATTGTTCACAAATGCAAAATATTTTGTATTTCAGCATATTTTCACTTATTATGGACTGTGCAAGTATTTTATGTTTTACTTTATAACATAATGTTATAGAACAAGTGTTTTCCTTTCATATAAAAAATACTACATAATTATTAAGTTTAATAAGTGCATAATATACTATTATGTGGGTATATTGTATTTTAGTCAACTAGTAGATTTTTCTTCAATATTTACTGGCAAGTAATTCACGGAATAAATAAAATTGCCAGGACTATAAGCATTAATGAACATTTGCTGTACTTTATGTACTTGTGGTACACTATAAGAAAAGTTCTTGAAAAATTGTATCCTGTATATGTGTGACTAAGTCCTGGCCAAGCTGAATATGTATTTTTATAAGCAGAAAGGTTTTTTGTTGTTTTTGTTCATTTAATTTTTATTTATTTATATAACCAACAAAAAACTGCATATACGATTCGTGTAAAACATGATGTTTTAAAATAGATATACATTATGGAATGACTAAATCAAGCTAATTAACATTTGCATTACCTCACATCCTTAACGTGATTTATGATAAGAACACAATTTTTAAGAGTTCAATACTTTGTTATTAACTATAGTCACCATTATGTACAATAGATCTCTTGAACTTATTCCTCCTGTCTAAATAAAATTTTGTATCTTGACCCACATCATCTCAACTCACCAGGATTTTTTCAACATTTTCTTTCAGAATTCTTAAGGTTTCCCTCCTTAGGTTTAAATCTGTTATCCATCATGAGTTGAATTTTGTGAGAGGTGAGAAGTAGGGATCCAGTTTGCCAAAACTTAGAAACAACCAAGATGTCCTTCAGTAGGTGAATGCATAAGTAAACTGCTTTTAAAAAACCACCTAAATAAATGAGATTCAGGTTGGAAAGGATGACATAAACACATAACATGATTGTGCATGTAAAAAATCTTTAAGACTCAACACAACACAGGATTAATAAATGGATTTAGCAAGGTCATGGGATACAGGCTTAAAATACAAAAATAAATTATATTTTATATACTAGCAGCAAATGATTTAAAATAAAATTGTAAACAATTTTGTTTTAGCACCAAAACAAAACATAAAATATCTAAAATTTAGTAGAGCTTAGTATCTGGGTGTGGTCAGAGAAAGAGACATGGCCCAGCAAGCAGGGTGATTAGTTGAACACAATGCAGCTCTGGGTCTCATGGAGTGCTAACAAATGTTTATGAGAACTCTTCAGTTCCAAGAGAGACCATCCTTCTCTCTAGCCCTCAACTAAGATCACTTGATGGGTCAAGTTAAAAATCCAACAGAAGCACTCTAAAAGAGCTTTACAAAAGAGAGTTCACTAGCCACTGCTCACAGTGCTCCAACATGACCAGAGATGGTCAGAAGCCCCACTAGATAATTACACTCAATAACTATTATTAACACTAAACAAGTCCCTGGCAGTGCTAAATACCCTGTGACACACACAAAGATATTTCTTAAACATAAATCTGATTCTCCTTTACACATATATACATATGTATATATGCACTTATTTGAACTAATTAAATAAAAATATGAAAATAACATAAAGAAAGAGATAAGTTTATGAACGAGATAAGTTTATCTTATTTACTGAATAAGATAAATGAAAATCAAATGTAGATTGTTTGGTAGCCAAAGGAAAGAGGGTGCAGAATGTTTTTCATAGTTGATCTTGACTCACACAAGTAGGGCAAATAGATTTTTAAGAAGAAATTCAAGTATTCTCATGTAAATATTTAAAATATTACTATAACAAATTCCAAAATTTGAATGACTTGATGAAATGTTGTACATTTAATTCAAGTTTATCTAGATTACAAAGGAATACTTTTGTTTTACTATGTTTTTGATGATTTTCAAATTGTGCTGATTGAAATGGGATTAATATTTACCAAATCCTGAAAAATGAAAACATGAATAAATTGGTATAGTAATGCTAACAATTTATTTATTAGAAATAAGTACATGAGCATGCCTAACGAAGGGAAGAAGATGTTTAGAGGAAAGGGTGGATGAGGCAGGCTTCAAAAGCCGTAACGATTTGACAAACACGTATGGAATAGAGGAGGTGTTATTGAAAAAACTGCTCTACATCTGGGCTCCCTGAAGTAATAGCTTCCCTGAAGGCTTTCAGGTGCATACATAAATCTCGGTTCCCTGGCACCCATCACTCTGACAGGCTTATATTCACTCATCCCATTCTAACCCATGAGAACTCCATTTACAGCAGGTGGGTGATTTATTTATTGCTGTGAGTGAAATTTCAGGCAAAAAGCCCTGTCTAGATTAGATGTTCAGAGAACTGAAGCAGGTGGTCAAAAATATTAGGGCTAGTGTCTGGAGTTGAGTAGACACAGTTGGAGAGTCTACAGCAGTTGTGAGGTGGAGCCACCTGTACTGGCTCACTTGTGCACATTCCTTTCAAATTCCACGTGCAGCGATATCATGTAGGTACCTTAAAAATGATCATGATTGGAGTATACACACTGCCAAAATCAGCAATTATTACAAATCATGACTTTGATTGATGGACTGATCTTTGTGTGTGCATTTGAGCTGGGTTACCAGCACAACACTGAACCACAGTCACAAATATGGGCTAGCCCAGTAGAATGCAAAATGCTGTCTGGAAAGGAAGAATGAAGAGACCCTGGGTATAAGGACCCTTTTTAGCTCTCAGTGTTCCAAGGAGCTCTAAGCCCCTCCAGAAAATGTTATACCTGGCCCCAGAGCCTGACTACTGTAAATATCCAAGGCCTTAAAGGGGCTTATTCATGGCTACCCTGCCCTGATCTTTCACACCCACCCAATATTTGTGATTTGGTTCTTTTGTTGAACACTTTGAGAAGTTACACTGTGCCTTAGTGTGATGAGGTCTGGAAAAATATCAGGAAAAAAGACAGCTCTCAGATCTGAGAAAGTTTAAAATCACTTGGGGGAACATTGCCAGGTAACTAATATCCTCCTATTCTTGAGTTAGGTGCTCTGATAATTGGAGTTCTTGTGAAGTCAGAGGGAACAAGAGATGGGGAGAAGGTTTTCACAGGCATGTTGCTGATATACGGAACAGAAATGCCCTGAATAAGGGTAACTGTCTCAGGAACACAAAGCAGGGAGATGGAAGTTAATTCTCTGGGATGCTGAAGATACCTGGGTTGAGACTGGGGGAGCATTCCTGAAGCTTTTGAGAAGTTGGCTTAGATAGATTTAGTAGACAACCAACTACTCAAGTACCTGCAACTTCACTCATAGACCAGACCCCAATCACTGAGCCCTTTAACCTCTCTTCTCTGCCTCCCAGAAGAAAAATCCTCTTTACTTCCAAAACATCCAGTGGCCGTCCTTATTTATAAGCAGGTCCTCTTCAGCCTCAGATTTTCAGTTATTTATGCTTTACGTTGCTTCATTTTGATCTTCTTTTCTGGCTACTATTTTCTCAACATAGTCGTGCACACACTTGGCCTGAGAGGGCAGGGAACAAATGATTGTGTGTCCTTACTAGGGGCCAGATCCCCAGTCAGGCACCAAGTCACTACAGAAATGCTGAAAGTTGTTTACGTGTATAGATCTTCATTTCCTGCATCCCTGAACTGCACCAACCTCATCTTCTGAGAATGGAAATAAAGATGTCAAGGTCAGAGTCAGAGAAGCCATGGGATAGGGTAAGCCCTGGAGTTTGGCCTTGACAGTATAAAACTATTTCTCTTACAAATTATTGTACTGACTTCAGGGGACTAAGGAGCCCTCTGGCCACTAAACCACCTGTGTTTTTTCTAGAATCTAAGGAAGTTTAACTTTTTTTTCCTCTCTTCTCCACCAATCCTGAGAATTTGGGTCTACTTGCCCTCTTTCTGTGTTAGCACCCAGCCCCGCTTCTGTGGTATGATGGAAACCAGAACTGTTTATGTACTTCCCAGCCTCCAGCTGGACTGAGGATATGGCACACAAGTGTTTTAGGTCTTTATGAGAATTTTATTCCTGTTGCCTAAAGAGATGTTGTCAGGGAACACATCAAATATTGGTGAGGTTTCAAACATGAATAATTTCACAGCCCATACTGTATTACCCCTAATCCCCATTCTGTAGTGAAAAGATAGGACATAACTCTTAATTCATTGTGGCTGACCATGTCTTCACAGTTTAAGTCCAGGATCCTTAATTTCTATTCTGAGCAAATCTTTGGCTGCCATCTTTTCTCCAATTGCCCAAATTTACAAAGCCATAACCACAAAGAACTAAGAGGTTCCAAACATGCTTGGCATTTGCATATCAAACATCTCATCCTAAACTCCCAATTGGCATTGTTCCATCCTCTACTTGTATACCTTCCAATTATTGACATTCTAAAATATATTTAAAGGTAAGTTCAAAAATAAATTTATTCTTAAAACCAACATGAATACAAAGTAAATTGCTCCTTCCATTGTGTTTCTGTGCTCAGTATTCTGTGTTTTATTTTGTAACACTTACATGCAAGCTTAAGCATCTAATTTTCTTTAATTGCATAAAGGTCTATTGTATTTATGAGATAAAGGCCTCATTCAAAAAACAAAGGATATCTGATTTGTCTTTACATGCATCACAGTTCCTGGTATTCTCAGGATGGAAAGGGATCAGGTAGGGGCCAAAAGCAATAGGTGACATCAACAGAAATCTTTGAGTGTAATCTGAATTTTCCTCTACCTCTGTGAATAGGAGGTGAGGTCCTGAAAGTTTTCCCCAGGCATGACTACGTTAAACCACACTGGTGTTAGCCACACAGTCTTCCATTTGCTGGGCATCCCTGGACTAGAGGACAAGCACATGTGGATTTCCATCCCCTTCTTTATTTCCTATGTCACTGCCCTGCTTGGGAACAGTCTGCTCATCTTCATTATCCTCACAAAGCGCAGCCTCCATGAGCCCATGTACCTCTTCCTCTGCATGCTGGCAACAACAGACCTTGTCCTCTCCACATGCATAGTTCCTCAGGCCTTGGCCCTGTTCTGGTTCCAAGCTGGGGAGATCTCCCTGGATCGCTGCATCACTCAGGTCTTCTTCCTCACTTCCACTCTCATGTCTGAGTCAGGGATCTTGCTGGTGATGGCGTTTGACCGCTACATTGCCATCTGCTACCCACTGAGGTATACCACTATTCTTACACGCACACTGATTGAAAGAATTGCCCTTTTTATCTTTCTGAGAAGTTTTACTACAGTTTTTCCTGCAACATTTCTTCTGAAAAGATTGACTTTCTGCAAAAGTAATAAACTCCCAAACACTGCCTGTAAGGACATTGTCTTAGCCAAAATTTCCTGTGATGACATCCGGGTAAACATCTGGTATGGGCTTTTTGTGCTAATGTCAACCTTGGTCTTGGATGTTTTGCTAATTTTTATTTCTTATGTGCTGATTCTCCATGCTGTCTTCCACATGCCTTCCCAGGAGGCTCGCCACAAAGCTCTCAATACTTGTAGCTCCCATGTCTGTGTCATCATCCTCTTTTATGGGCCTGGGATCTTCTCAGTCCTCACTCAGCGGTTTGGACGCCACATCGCACTCTATGTCCACGTCCTGCTGGCCAATGTCTATGTTCTCATTCCACCTATGTTAAATCCTATTATTTATGGAATTAAGACTAAACAGGTCCGGGACCAGGTGGTTCATCTGTTCTTCCCAAAGCAGAAATGACTGTAATAATGGCAACTAGTATTGTATTTTTCTCAGGAATTCCCTCCATGCTTGAGGTGAGCTTTGGTATTAGGACATGGAAGAGTATAGTGGAGATGCTAGTGATAGGACTGCTATGTCTTGATGTCTTAGAGCAATCATATCAGGAATGTTTTGGTGAATGCCTCTTCCAAAGCCTTTTTAAAAAGTCACTGGATATCAGTGTCCTTGAGGAGTTAGTTAACTCTCTCATTCATAGAATTCAGGAGTAGACTAGTTCACCTCTCTACCCCTAGCCTGGAGGTTCAAATGCAATGAACTGGAATCAGTGGTCTTTCATGGGTAATCAGTATTCTTTATTAGTGCATCCTATGCTTTCAATAAATGTACTTATTTTATTCCTCTCATTAGGACAATTCTCTAGCCATTCATTTTCATGTCATATCTATCTTTAAATTTTTGCTTTTTAAACAAATTATAACAACATTGATCTATATCTTATAATTTATATATATTCACCATTAATATAATTTTAACATAAATTAATGAGTGGCTATATAAATATATTTTACTTCTCTCTCATCATAAATATAACATAGCAACATTTATTAATGCTTATGTTCATGACATTTTTAATCATGTTATCATTTGGATGGAAATTTTCTACATGAGATCAAATATAGTACATTCACATAAAAACATACTAAGCAATTATTAAATAAAAATACATTGCTATATAAGAAATGTTTTCTAAAGAGCATATGTGGTTAAGTTAATCATGGCACATCTATAACCTGAAATATTAAAGAATGGTGATAAATAATAATATGGGTCTATGTCTTTGGGGATGACTCTGTACTATCAGTGTAATTATAGCCATATCATATCTATTTTGATTTCTTCCACCTCCTTCACAAGATGAAAGAAATCAAAAGTGAAAGAAGTAAGTTCCAGATCATTTAAATATGATGTAATTTTTTTTTATTTCTGCATATTATGGGGGTACAGATGATTAGGTTACATATGATGCCCTTGCCCTCCCTGCCCTGCAAGTCCGAGCTTCAAGTGTGTCCATTCCCCAGGAGGTGCGCATCACACTCACTGTTTGTGCATATGCCCATCCACTCCTCCCCCCTCCTCCCTCCCCCTGCCCAACATCTAATAAATGTTATTCTTATATGTGCGCTTAAATGTTGATCAGCTAATACCAATTTGATGGTGAGTACATGTGGTGCTTGTTTTTCCATTCTTGGGATACCTCGCTTAGTAGAATGTGTTCCAGCGCTTTCCAGGAGTATACAAGAGGTGCTATATCACCATTGTTTCTTAAAGCTGAATAGTACTCCATGGTATACATATACCACAGTTTATTAATCCACTCATGTATTGATGGACATTTTGGTTGTTTCCACATCTTTGCAATTGTGAATTGTGCTGCTATGAACATTCGAGCGCAGGTGTCTTTTTCATAGAGCGACTTTTGTTCTTTTGGGTAGATGCCCAGTAATGGGATTGCTGGATCAAATGGTAGTTCTACTTGTATCTCTTTAAGGTATCTCCATATTGCTTTCCACAAAATCAACAAAAGTAATGAAAGACAAAGAGGGCCACTATATAATGGTGAATGGTGCAGTTCAACAAGAAGACATAACAATTCTAAATATGTATGTACCCAACCTAGGTGTGCCCAGATTCATAAAGCAAACTTTACTTAACCTAAATAATTTGATGAACAGCAACACCATTATAGTTGGAGATTTCAACACCCCACTGACAGCACAGAACAGATCCTCCAAACAGAAAATTAACAAAGAAATTGTGGACTTAAACAGAACCCTAGAACAAATGGACCTGACTGACATTTACAGGACATTCTACCCAAAAACCACAGAATATGCATTCTTCTCATCAGCTCACGGGACATTCTCTAAGATTGATGTAATTTTTTAAAAATGTATTTATCTAGACATCACATCAATCTATACTAAAATCATATGAATGGTGAATATATATGAATTATAAGATATAGGTGATTTCCATAATAATTTTACTCTGAATTGTCTAATATTTAGACAGTGAGCATGATTTACTCAAAGAAGAATAGGTGAAAGGTTTTTTTTTTTCAAAGAAGTATGAACAAATACCAAAAATTAATATTTTCTTTGGTATAAGAATGCAAAAGATGAATTCTCCCAGATTTGCCTAAAAATATTTTTATTTTGTATTCATTTTTTAGAGGATACTTTCATAAGTATAGAATGTTAAGTTGTCAGGGGTTTTTTAGCACTTCAAAATTTTCCATCTGGTGCTTTTTTGCTTCTAGTTTTTGTGTTAAGAATTGACATGACTTTATCAAAAAGTCCCAAAACAATAAATGTTGGCATGGATGCGGATAGATACGAACACTCATACACTGTTGGTGGGACTGGAAACTAGTACAACCTCTGTGGAAAGCAATATGGAGATACCTCAAAGAGCTACAAGTAGAACTACCATTTGATCCAGCAATCCCATTACTGGGCATCTACCCAAAAGAACAAAAGACATTTTTTGAAAAAGACGCCTGCACTAGAATGTTTATAGCAGCACAATTCACAATTGTAAAGATGTAGAAACAACCCAAGGGCCCATCAATATATGAGTGGATTAATAAAATGTATTATATGTAGACCATGGAGTTCTATTCAGCCACAAAAAACAATGGTGATACAGCACCTCTTGTATTATCCTGGATAGAGCTGGAACCCATTCTACTAAGTGAAGTATCACAAGAATGGAAAAACAAGCACCACATGTACTCATCATCCAATTGGTATTAACTGATCAACACTTAAGTGCACATATAGTAATAACATTCATCAGGTGTCAGGCAGGTGAGAGGGGGGAGGAGGGGATGGATATTATACACACCTAATGGGTGCAGTGCGCACCGTCTGGGGGATGGACACGCTTGAAGCTCTGACTCTGGTGGGGCAAGGGCAATATATATAAACTAGACATTTGTACCCCCATAATATGTTGAAATAAAAAATGTTTTAAAAAAAGAGAAAAAGAAAGAATTGACATGAAAGTTTTATTGTTGCTCCTTTGAATGTAATCTGCCTTTCCTATCTGGACTCTTTTATCTTTTGACACTTTATTTTTTAAGACATGTATTATCATGTATCAATATAGGGTTTGCCGTGCATACATCTTCAGATTTTTCTGACCTTCTTGAATATATGAGTTTATACCTTTTATTGGTTTGTGAGAATTTTTGGCCATTATCTCCTTGAATATTATTTATGTCCCACTTTCTCTTTCCTCTCTGGTTGGGACTATAATTATTCTTGTATATATTTTTAAATGCATCTATCATGGATCTTTTACTCATTTTTTTGGCCATTCTTAAACCTAAGGCATGAAACTATAAGAATTCTACAAGAAGAGGTCAGAAAAACTCTTACAGATATTGGCCTAGGCAAAGAATTTATGAAGAAGAACCCAAAGACAATCACAGCAATAAAAGTTAACAAATGGAACTTAATTAAATTAAAAAGCTGCTGCACAGCCAAGGATGTAATCAATAGAGTGAATAGACAACCTACAGAATGGGAGAAAATATTTGCATGCTTTAGACCTGATAAAGGGCTAATAACCAGAATCCACAAAGAACTCAAGAAAATCAGCAAGAAAATGTCAAACAACCCCATTAAAAAGTGAGCAAAAGTTTTTCTGGAGGAGCCAAGGTGGCGGATGAGAAAAGCTGCCAGTCAGAGTGTCTCTGCAAAACAGACAAATTTTAGAAGAAAGAGAAAAAAAATAAACTAGCAGAGAAACATAGATCAGGTGAGGGTCAGAAGGAAGGGTGCCTGAAACTACAGGAGACTCCACGGGAAGACGTTGCAGAGGAGAACTGAAAGGAGAAAGGTCCCGAGAGGCTTGGAGACCAGCGACAAGGGTAGGTGGAACAGACAACTTTTCCCTCCCTTGCATCTCAGACTGCTGGTGGGCTCCTCAGCGGTTGGAGAGACCTGCCATCACCAGCCCAGAGACGGCTGCCGCCAGAGACTGGTGACCTCTTGCGGACACAGCGCCAGGCTCCCGGCTCCCTCGGGGCACCTCCCAATGCACAGACCTGAGCCTCTCAGCAGGCGCCATAGTGCTCCATTCTCTCCTTCTCCTTCCCTACCTGTAGGTGCCCAGAGAGGCAACTTAGCCATCACACAGAGGCATCTCCAAGGAATGGGACCTTTCGTTTTGGGGCCCTACAGCAGACCCAGGGGTTCTCAGACTGCGAGCTCCCTGTCCACCAGCCCTCCCAGGTGCTGCTTGCCTGGTGACTCCAGGAGAGCAAGGCAAATCCCAAGGTGGAGTGAAAGCTTGGGCACCCTGTAGGTGATTCAAGACCAGCAGTCCTCCCCTTGGCAGGGTCAGGGATTGATCTCCAGGGTCCAGGGGACAGGCCTGCAGACCAGACCCTGTACACCCAGGTCACAATCACACTGCCCTGGGGCACAGAAGGGAGATTTGTGAAAGAGCCTACTGAGGAGTGTGCACCTTCAGGGGCAGATCAGCGTGCCTGAGCTGCAACCCTCCTCCCAAAAGAGGGCTGTGCACCCAGCTCAGGCTGTGATCCTGGGTAGGGAACCTCCCGGCCCAAGTCACAGCCAGGGGAGATCCATCGGCCTGAGGTCTGGCTTGCTGGCAGAGGCCTGAGAGATGCCACAGAGAGGGAGACGATGGAGGGGAGCGAGACCTCCTCCAGAGTGCGTGTCTCGGGCAGCCCCACCCCCCAAGCCCAGACTTTCAGCTGAGTGGAGCCATTTCAGCCCCTCCCAGCAGCTTTGCACAGAAACAAACAGCAGACCTTTGACCCCTGCTAACAGCAGTTGTGGAGCCTGAGGGCAGGCTTACCCAACCCAGCCCCACCCAGACTCACTCCCAGACCTGCCCCCACTGAGGTGGAGAATAAGGACACACCTGAAGTCCCAGGGACCCACCCACCATCCGAGGCACAAGAGGACCTCTCTAGAGGAACAAGAGCTAGATACAGGACCCAAAAACAGCACTGCAGCTCACTCCTCCCAGCAAGTGCCACCTACTGACAGGGAGGTCATCCTGCACACCCTTTTACTGCATCTACAGATTCATCATAAGTGGTGTGGTCGAATCTCACCCACAAACACCACCTACTGGCTCACAGACTAAACGGGGCGTGTCATTATCCAAACGAAAATCTAAAGGCAAGCAGGAACAACTAATCCAGATGGGAAGGAACCAGCTAAAGAACTCTGGAAGTGTGAACTCAACTGGAAAGTACACCCTCAAAGAGGAACAACAGCTACCCAAAAATTGACATTAACCAAATTCAGAACACTAAAATGGCAGAAGAAGAATTTCAAACATGGATTGTAAGAAAACTGAATGATATGCAAGAAAAAATGGGTACCCAACACAAAGAAACCACAAATAAAATCCAGGACTTGGAAGAAAAATTCACTAAAGAAATTGAAATATTAAAGAAAAATCAAACCAATCTCCTGGAAATGAAGGACTTATTCAGGGAACTACAAAACACTGTGGAAAGCCTCAAGAACAGGCTAGATCAAACAGAAGAAAGAATCTCAGAGATTGAAGGCAACTCCTTTCAATTAAATAAGTCAGTCACAGAGATTGAGGAGAAAATTAAGAGAAAAGAAATAAGCCTAGAAGAAATGTGGGATTATATGAAAAAACAGAACCTGAGGGTGATAGGGGTTCCAAAAGGTGAAGAAGAAAACACTGAAGGGCTGGATAAGCTATTTGAAGAATTAATAGAGGAGAATTTCCCAGGCCTTGCTAAAAATCTAGATATACAGGTACAAGAAGCTCAAGGGACCCCAGGGAGATTCAACACAAATAGAAAGACACCACATCATGCAGTCATCAGATTGACCAAAATATCCACTAAAGAAGTCCTTCTATGAGCTGTAAGGCGAAAGAAACCAGTAACATACAAAGGAAACCCCATCAGAATAACTCCAGATTTCTCAACTGAAACCCTACAAGCAAGAAAAGGCTGGGGCCCCATTCTCACTCTTCTGAAAGAGAATAATGCCCAGACTAGAATCTTGTACCCTGCAAAACTAAGTTTCATATATGAAGGAGAAATAAAGACATTCTCAGATAAGCAAAGACTGAGGGAATTCACCAAGACAAGACCAGGTCTCCAAGAAGTACTCAAAACAGAACTACACAAATATCAGCAAAATAAATACTCACGGATGTAAAACCACTCAAAAGTTAAAGATCAAAGGCTAGATTCCACAATGGTTCAAGAGAAAAAACAAAGCAATGAAATGCAACCCAACAGAATGAACAGTAATTCACGCCACTTATCAGTTCTCTCAATAAATGTGAATGGCTTGAACTCCTGTCTCAAGAGACACAGGCTGGCTGAATGGATAAAAAAAAAAAAAAACAAGCCAAGCATCTGCTGTCTCCAGAAAACGCATCTAACCTGCAAGGATGCATTTAGACTCAAGGTAAAGGGGTGGAAATCAATATTTCAAGCAAATGGAAGCCAAAAGAAGGCTGGTGTGGAAGTTTTGGTCTCAGATAACTTAGTGTTTAAACCAACGAAAGTAATGAAAGACAAAGAGGGCCACTATATAATGGTGAATGGTGCAGTTCAACAAGAAGACATAACAATTCTAAATATGTATGCACCCAACTGAGGTGCACCCAGATTCATAAAGCAAACTCTACTTGATCTAAACAAATTGATAGACAGCAACGCCATAATAGTCAGAGACTTCAACACCCCACTGACAGCACAGGACAGATCCTCCAAACAGAAAATTAACAAAGAAATGATGGACTTAAAAAAAACTCTAGAATAAATGGGCCTGACTGATATTTACAGGACACTCTACCCAAAAATCACTGAATACACGTTCTTCTCATCAGCTCATGGGACATTCTCTAAGATTGACCATATTCTAGGACACAAAGCATGTCTCAAAAAATTTAAAAACATAGAAATCATACCATGCATCTTCTCAGATCACAGTGGATAAAAACAGAAATCAACCTCAACAGAAACTCTCAGCTCTACACAAAGACATGGAAATTAAACTACCTTCTGTGGAACGATTCCTTCATAAATGAGGAAGTGAAAATGGAAATCAAAAGATTCTTTGAACTAAATGACAAAGGTGACACAAGTTATCAAAATCTGTGGGACACAGCCAAAGCAGTCCTGAGAGGAATGTTTATTTCCATAAATGCTTATATCCAAAAGTCAAAAAGATCACAAATGGACAACCTAATGAATCGACTCAAAGAACTGGAAAAAGAAGAACAGACTGACCCCAAACCCAGCAGAAGAAGGGAAATTAATAAGATCAAATCAGAACTAAATGAAATTAAGAACAGGGAAACTATATGCAAGATTAATAAAACAAAAAGTTTGTTCTTTGGAAAAATAAACAAAATTGACACGCTTTTAGCTAAACTGATGAAAACAGAAAAGAAAAATCCCTGATAAGCTCCATCAGGAACAAAAAAGGAGAAGTTACAACTGATGCCATGGAGATTCAAGATATAATTTATGAATATTACAAAAACCTTTACACACACAAACTGCAAAATGTGGAGGAAATGGACAAATTTTTAGAAACACACAGTCTCCCTAGGCTCAACCAGGAAGAAATAGAATTCCTGAACAGACCAATATCAAGGACTGAAATTGAAACAGCAATAAAAAACATTCCAAAAGAGAAAAGTCCCAGACCAGATGGTTTCACACCCAAATTTTACCACACCTACAAAGAAGAACAGGTGCCTATCCTGCAGAAATTATTCCACAGCATTGAGAAGGATGGATTCCTCCCCAACACATTTTATGAAGCCAACATAACCCTGACACCAAAACCAGGAAATGATGCAACAAAAAAGGAAAACTACAGACCAATATCCCTTATGAATACAGATGCAAAAATTCTCAATAAAATTCTAGCTAACCGAATCCAGGTGCTTATTAAGAAAATAATCCATCATGACCAAGTGGGCTTCATTCCAGAGATGCAGGGATGGTTCAATATATGCAAATCTATAAACATAATTCACCACATAAAGAGAAGCAAAAACAAAAACCATATGATTCTCTCAATAGATGCAGAAAAAGCATTTGACAAAATGCAACACCCTTTTATGATAAGAACACGTAACAAAATAGGCATACATGGGGCTTACCTAAAAATGATACAAGCCATTTATGACAAACCCACAGCCAACATCATACTGAATGGGGAAAAATTGAAAGCATTCCCACTTAGAACCGGCACCAGACAAGGTTGCCCACTATCTCCACTTCTATTTAACATAGTGCTGGAAGTCCTGGCCACAGCAATCAGGCAAGAGAGCGGAATTAAAG
>RJWJ010008849.1:0-52031 GCA_004363605.1 Indri indri
CTTTTATCAAATGTGCTGTCATTTAGGCTTTGTCATTTCATTTATAGAGCACAGGCAGAGTAGATTTAGCATGATTCTTAAGGGCTGTAGGATTTTCAGAATGGTAAATGAGCATTGGCTTCAACTTAAAATCACCAGACATGTTAGTTCCCAACAACAACAACAAAAAATCAGTCTGATCTTTGAAGCTTTGAAGCCAAGCATTGGTTTCTCTCAAGCTATGAAAGTCCTAGATGGCATCTTCTTCCACTCTAAAGTTGTTTTATTTACATTAAAAATCTATTGTCTCTTGTTGACATTTACATTGATGATCTGAGCCAGATCTTAGCCATATAAGTTTCTGCAGTTTATACATGAATACCTTGCTGCTTCACCTTGCAGTTTTATATTATGGAGATGTCTTCTTTCCTTAAAGCTCATGAAACAATCTTCACCAGCTTCTAACTTTTTTTCTGCAGCTTCATCACCTCTCTCAGCCTTCATTAGACTTGGGCTTAAGGGAAGGTTGTGGCTGGTTTGGTCTTCATTCAGACCACTCAAACCTTTTTCATATCAGCAATAATACTGTTTTACTATCTTATCATCTGTGTGTTCACTTGAAGTCGCACTTTTAACTTGCTTGAAGAACTTTTCCTCTGCATTCACAACCTGGGTGACAATTTGGCCAAGAGGCCTAGCTTTTGGCTTATCTCACCTTCCACATGCCTTGCTCGTTAAGCTTAATCATTTCTAGCTTTTGATTTAAAGCGAGAGGTATGTGACTCTTTCTTCCACTTGAATACTTAGAGGCCACTGCAGAGTTATTAATTGTCCTAATTTCAATATTGTTGTGTCTCAGGGAATAGAGAAGCCCAAGAAGAGGGAGAGTGACAGAGAGAGATGGAGGACAGGGGTAGTGACTGGTTGGTGGGGCAGTCAGAACACATATAACATTTATTGATTAAATTCACCAACTTATATGGGTGTGGTTCATGGAGCTCCAAAGCAATTACAATAGTAACAGCAAAGATCACTAGTCACGGATCACTGTAACAGATATAATAATGCTGACAAATTTTGAAATATTGTGAGAATTACCATACTGTGATACAGAGACATAAAGTGAGCACATGCTTTTGGAAAAATGGTGCTTATAGATTTGTTTGGTGCAGGGTTGCCACAAACCTTCAATTTGTAAAAAAAGCAATGTCTATAAAGTACAACAAAATGAGGTATGTCTGTACAGCCGTTAGTATAGACGTTGCCTCCCAGTGAGTTATTTTAGAGTAAAATTTGCTCGGTTAGGATTCTAGGTGGTGATTAATATAAATGTGAACTCAAACTGGCTTGAACAAAAAAGGGAATATTGTTGACTCACATGAATCCATGTGATAGAATGGCATTAGGTACAAATGGATGAATTGGTCAAATGCTATGCCTCCAGAACTCAATTTCACTGTCTCTCTACTAGCTTTGGCTTTCTTTCCTATGTAAGTTTTCTTCTCATGCTAAATGTAATGATGAGATAGATGCTGTATTTCCTATTTTATTCTCTCTTGCCTCTAGTTTAGAGGAAGCGGACAAACATCACTTCAAGATATTCAAAAGAAATCCCTGGTATTAACAATAAACAGGCTTCATTTGGTATTTATTTATCAGAGACAGGATGTCACTCTTTTGCCCAGGCTGGAGTGCAGTGGCCCAACCGTAGCTCACTGTAACTTTGAACTCCTGGGCTCATGTGGCCATTTTTTTTAATTTTCTGAATTATTGGGGGGGGGGTATTGTTTATTTGTTTTTTAAATTTCAAAATATTACGGGAGTACAAATGTTTTTGGTTATATGGATTGTTTTTATAATGATTGAGTCAGGACTATAAGTGTGCCCATCACCAGAATAGTGTTTATAGTACCCGATAGGTAGATTTTTACCCCTCACCTATATTCCCTCCCCTCTTCTTAATTTCCAATGACTTTTACATCTCTTTGTGCCCATGTGTACCCATCAATTAGATCAAAATTGTTAGAGAATACATGTGATGCTTGTTTTTCCAGTCTTGAGATACTGCACTTAGGATAATGGTCTCCAGTTCCATCCAAGTTGCTGCAAGAGATATTATTTTATTCATTTTTTATGGCTGAGTAGTACTCCATTGTGTGTGTGTGTGTGTGTGTGTGTGTGTACACACCACATTTTCTTAATCCACTCATGAATTGATGGGCACTTAGGTTCATTCCACATCTTTGTGATTGTGAATTGTGTTGCAAAAGCATTCAAGTACAGGTGTCTTTTTGATAAGATGACTTTTTTCCTTTGGGTAGATACCCAGTAATGAGATTGCTGGGTTGAAAAGTAAGTCTACATTTATTCTTCGAGGAGTCTCTATACATACTGTTTTTCATAGAGTTTGTACTAATTTACAGTCTCACCAACAGTGCATAAGCATTCCTTTTTCTCTGTATGAACACTGGCATCTATTGTTTTTTGACTTTTTAATATGGCTATTCAGACTGGGATAAAGTGATATCTCATTGCAGTTTTAATTTGCATTTCCCTGATGATTAGTGCTGTCGAGCATTTCTTCATATGTTTGTTGTGTATCCTCTTTTGAAAAACTACTGTTTATGCCTTTTGCTCACTTTTTAATAGGGTGGTTTGTTTTTTTGTTGTTGTCATTGTTGCTGATTTGTTTGGTTTCTTTGTCGATTCTGGATATTAGCCCCTTATCAAATGTACAGTTTATAAATATTTTCTCCCATTCTGTACATTGTCAATTTACTCTGTTGATAATTTCCTTTGCTATGTAGAAGATTTTAATTTAATCATTATTTATTTTTGTTGTGGCTGTATTTGCCTTTTGTGTCTTAGTTACAAATTATTTGCTTAGGCAAATGTCTGGAAGAATTTTCCTACATTTTCTTCTAGAAATTTTCTGGTCTCATGCCTTACATTTAAGTCTTGTATCCATAGATATAGTGAGAGACAGGAGTCCTATTTCATTCTTCTGCAAGTGGCTATCCAGTTTTCCTAGTATTGTTTATTGAATAGGGCTTCCTTTCCCCAGTGTCTGTTGTTGTCTGCTTTGTCAAAGATCAGTTGGTTGTAGGTAGATGGTTTTATACCTGGGTTCTCTGTTCTGTTCCATTTGTCTCTGTCTGTACTTTTATACCAGCACCATGCTGTTTTGGTTATTATAGCCTTGTAGTGTAATTTGACGTCTGATACTGTGATATCTCCAGGTTTGTTATTTTTGGTTAAGATTGCTTTGGCTATTTGGGAACTCTTTGGTTCCAAATTAAGTGTAGAATTATTTTTTCTAGATCTGTGAAATATGACATTGATATGTGAGAATAAAATTGATCAAGGAGAAGGGACAAAGCAAGGTCATTTGTTAAACATTGTAGTAATTACTTATTTTCAGGGAAACAAACACAAAATTGTGAAATTATTATTCTTGGTAGACTTCCTAATTTATCTTTCAAGACATATAATTCAAGTGTTTGCTTCTCTGTACAGCTTTCTGTCATATCTGTAGCTAGGATTTCTTATTATTCACTCTATGTTTTTATCTCTCTCTCTCTCTCTCTCTCTCTCTCTCTATATATATATATATATATACACACACACACACACACACACACACACATATATATACATATATATATATATATATATATATATTGTCTATCTAATTATCTTAGTCTACTTGGGTTGCCATAACAGAATACCACAGACTGGGTGGCTTAAACAACAGAAATTTGCCATCTCTCAATTCTAGAGGCTCAAAGTCCAGAATCAAGGTGCCATCATGGTGGGTTTCTCTTAAGGCCTCTACTCCCAGTTTGCAAAAGGCCACCATCTTACTGTGTCCTCATATGGCCTTTTCTCTGTGCATGTACATCCCTGGTGTTGCTTCCTCTTCTTATAAAAACACTAGTCCTATTGTACTAGGGTTCTCCCTTTGTGAACTCATTTAAACTTAATTACTTCCTTAAAGGCTCTATTTCAAACTAAAGTCACACTGGGGGTTAAAGCTTCATCATAGTATTTTTTTGGGGGGACACAATTCAGTTCACAGCACTGTTATCTATTTCTTTTCTCATTATAGTACTTACAATTACATTGTTATTGATTACAGGTTTTTCTGCTTGTTTTCTTCGAAGGCACTCCCCTTCTTTAATTTCCCTTATATCCTTAACTTATACTATATTTCCTGGTTTGTTATGGAGCTCAATAAAAAATATTGTTGGATTTTTTACTTAAATTGATAATAGGTAAGAAGCTAGCAAAAGAAATTCTTACAGGTTTACCTTCTTGAAACAGAACCAATATGAGTTTCACTTCTACATTTGACCACTCTTTCCTGTTAGAGGGTTTCTTCAATACCTCGTTCAATTAACTTAATAAATTAAAATATTTCCCTTGGAAAGTCATGTACTGACTTCTACTTAAGTCTGAAAAATATTTAAAAATACAACCTGCAATTCAGCCTCTTTCTGGTATAATCTTTCACATTTTATGGGAAAGCAGAGGGAGTGCAGTTGCAAAGAAAATGTATTTCATAAAACCTCTTTTTTCAAAGATAATACACAAACACACATACACACACATTCATGCTTCAGCATGGATAGACTCATTTAGACACAAATTTAAAATTAAAGGCATCAGATTGAAATAAAAAGAGTTTTGAAGCACCAAAAGAGTAGACTGTTATGTTCTATTTATTTCAATCTTATGCACTGGTCAGGTAGGCTGCCAATTGGTTTTCCAATTGTGGATTGTTCCTTTTGCTCAGTAGTAAGTTTAAGGACCCCTTCTCCCCAGTGCTCACAATATTCTCAATTTTCTGTAAGGAAGAAATGAAATAATGCTTGAAAATGTATACCAGTATTTGGTTTGTAACCTTGAGATAAGTCACTAGATATCTAACACTTCAGACTTATCATTTTGAAAAGTGTTATGACAGTACTTGCAACCAGCTTTTAAACATACGAAACAGGAATACCCTGGAGGTTAATGACATTAAAAATCTGCAAATTGCTGGAAGTTCTTTAGGGTTGGAGGTCATATAAATATAGCTGTCGTGCTTTTGCTAGGACTTGACCAAATTTCTTTTAAAAGCAAAAGGTTTTCATCTTGTTTTCCTGAAACATGACCTATGTTAGCAGTCACAATGCTCTATAGCATTGATGCAGCTGCCTACTGAACCATTTAGAGCACCTTTCGATCTGGAAAGTTTGATTACATTTTATGATCACTCTCCTAAGGTCAAGGAATTTGATTTGCATCCATCAGGCAAGTAGAAGGAGGAAAGTCTTTTCTGAAGCATTGTCACTAGCTCTTCTTAGGCAAATACTTTCCAACATTTTATTCAGCTTTTGAACATTACCTTGGATGTAGATATTATAAACTCTTGTTCTAATATTTTCAAGGCTTAAAAACATAAAATTATGGGCATTTTAGAATCTGTAACAAATGTAGAATTTCAATTTATTAAGTTGTTTTAGGTCCTGGAGACTTATTGCCATTTTGAAAGGTCCCAGAAAGCAGAACTACTTGTTTGATAAAACCAAGTAGCCACACATCAGACAATCATTTCGTAAAGGGCATGAAGCTGGTGGAGCCAACATAATTTATACCACAGATGCTGTACTAACTTCCTCTTGGGATTTGGAGAAATCAGCCCCGGAGCTGTCATTTCAGAAGCTGTCTACTAAGCCACATGTGGGAAAACATAAAACAAATTAAGTCTTGGAAACATTTAATCCTAATGCTCTTTACTAACTTTATTAGACCTAAATAGAGAAAAATTTGTTATCTGAGGACTACCACTGATATAATAATGTTTGGAGAACTGTGAATATCAGAAGGTATCAATCCCGCTTTGCAGCCTGACAAAGAAACCTACAAACAGCAGGGGGTAAGCAACTATTCCATGCTCTAGAAGCAGGGAAAAAAGATGGGATTTAATGTTTGAAGGATGGAGGTTCACACAGTTTCATTTGACTTAATGCAACTCAATGTCAAATTGTGGCAAAAAAAGAATGTCAGAAATTCTGAATTTTATTAAATAGTTTAGGTAGGCTATTTACAAGGTCACCTTAAGTTTCATTACAGAGCTACTAAGATTTCCTGTTTTGTCAGAATACCATTACCACCTCATGTGGCATCTGTAACATTTTTGACAAACAATTTTCTTGAGAGTGTTTATGCTACAGACCTCTATATTTAATAAAGATGTCTCAGTAAACTTCAAGGCATTTTCCAACTCTTCATTTTTGTTGGCTTATTCTACAGTTAATTGGTAATCAATCTCTGTCAAGATAAGCAATTTGATCTGTCTTAATGGAGTAACAAGTTCAGTTGGGAAGTGATAAAAACACGTTTCATTTTAATATGACCTACACTGCAGGTATTGCATGGGTTAGCACAATCATCCTGTTTGTTTCTATGTTCAGAGGAAGGAATGTCCAGATTTACCATAAATTTATCAAAACAAATTGATATGTAAAATTATATAGTAGTGTGGTATATCATTGTATATTATTAATAATTATAAACCACTGGTCAAATGTTTATTAGTGCCTGGTACTGTGCTATGATGTAGAAATCGTTTGAGATTTTTATAGGTAAATAAGACTGTGTTTACTTGTGTTCAACACATTAGTCGGTAAATTCAGAAGTCTTCATAGAAAAACAAAGATGACAATTCTTCGGGGTTGAACTTGAGAGTTATCATGTATTTCAATACACAATGTAGTTTTGTGTATAACCCTTGATATATAACTAAACATGCCTCCTTTCCCCATATTACACCTGAATCGATTTTAAAAGATCCAGACTTTCCTTGTTTAGCATGAGAGAAAACTATTTAGGTGATAGTCAAAAGGATATAGACATAGCCCAAATGTTGACCCAAAAGGATAAGAAGAGAAGGATGTTTAAGAAAAGTTTGTCTCTAATGTAAGATTGATCCAAAATCAGGCAAAGGTCATGAAAAAATGGGTTGGTGTGGAATATGTAACTGGTTCTAGGGAAAATCTTACTGTTACACACTGTTAGTTGAATTACCAAGGATTCTTGAATAACACAGCTAGGATTCAAACCCAGATCCTCCTGACTCCAAAGACCATGATCCTAAGTAGTATATTATCTTTCTATGTCTGCTAGGACAAACTGCCAATTATGCATATGTGTGCAAATATTTAATATTTATGTGTAACTTTAAACATTGAAGCAATTTACTGTTTAAAATATCTTAATGGCATTTTCTTCAAATAGATTTCCAGGACAGTTGTTAAAATTAAATTTAAGTAAGCTTAATTTTTAAAAATTAGTTTTAGATGAAATTAAATAGAAATAGAAATTACAATAGTACTTCATGCATTGCCACTGAATCATTTTGCATCTTAATTATCCCTTTGGGTCTACATTACTCTGTTAGGCAAATTCTGAATTCTGCACTGTAGGACAGGTATGTGTGCTTTTTCTATCATCTGTCCCATTCAATTAAGTCTTTCAATATATTCAGTGTATTATAATCAATACAATATTAGAAAACTGTATGATTCAGAAAACTGAATTTAACTCCAGAATGGAACATCTTTGTTACCTGGACATAGAAAACAAACACTAAATCATGTGTCATAGGCTTTGGATAGTTATCAGATGAAGACCAGCACCAATTCTTTGAACTGATGAGTCTTTCCTTAAGCATTGCATTCTCTCATTATGACTTCTATATTCCTTGTCTGCAAACGTTTCCTGGCCCATCTGCATGTATACCACATGAGGACCCTCTTTGTCTCCAGTCTCATGCAAGTCAACATCTTGTTTCTATGTATGTTTACTTTCATCCACATTAGGTGAAAAATATCAAGTTAAAGTGAAATGTACCTTTTCAGCCACACTACCTCGCATGAGGTAGACATCCTTTTTGCAATTTTTATCCAGTGGGTAATATTGCTAAAGTATAATATAAAGTCATAAAGAGGACTTTCTCTAAGCATGTCCATGGGTAATACTTCTTTAGAAAATAATTCACATGCAGCCCTTCAAAGAGGCAAGGCAATGTTTCTCTCACAGACAGGCGAGCAAGGTTAATGAGCACAAAGGTGATAGCCGAAGAGGAAGATGGACAATCTGATACCTGATGGTTTAGACTTCTTGTAATCTCAAATTTGCACTTGCCCATAGGGAAATTAGAAAGGAATGGCAATAAACCACCACTAGCTGACAAAGCAGACTGCTTTGTGAAGGCATTCTTACCTATTGACAAATACATTGGCAAAGTGTTTAATTTATCAGAGTAAATGGTAGTTCATTTTCCATTGTAGGGTCAGTCTGACTATTCTTCTAGATCTGAGGATGCACATCTAGATCAAAGTTAGAAGAATGGGTAAAAGGGAATCAGAGTTAACAGTTGATGATTATCTAGTTTATATCAGATATATAATATATATTTGTAATATAGTATATATAATGTATTTTATGTATTATGCATAATTTTATTTTATTCATGTTATTATATTTACTTTATTTCATTCATGCACTTTATTTTTTATAATTAGCCTCAGTCTTATACAATTTCAGCTGCAGCCAAGCAAGAATAGCAATAAAAATTTAGGAGTGTCATAGATGTTTGAGCATATACAATGATTTTTTTATGCCTATTCTTACTTTTTTTAGGTTGAAGTACAACTTATAAACATATATCTAACTCAAGAAAAGTGTTAATACGTGTGCTCAGCTACTTTCTCTTTTGTTTTCTTACTGTCATGATTCTAAGATACTTAGCAAATGTTGAATAAAAGGAAACATAGGCAAGAGGGAAGTAGTTTGCTATAAATTATGGGTGGGGCAAAGACAATACATGTAATCTAAACATTTGTACCCCCATAATATTCTGAAATAAAAAAATGGGAGCTTTCAAAATACATATATATATATATATATGAACTGTAATTAAAATGTAATACTTCTTTCTCTTACTTTCGTATATTCTGGTTTATAAATGTGATATCTGGATTCAAGAGAATTCAGCTATAGCATATTCTGAGAAATAGGACATCTTCTGGGTATTTTAAGGCCTCTTTCTCTTTCCATCCAGCTTCACTTCTTTCTCCCTGAGTCTGACAAAAGTATCTAATTATGCTTTGTAATAGTTCTAGGTGCTTCTCAATTTTCATATAGTTATTTGAATAGCTGTATCCTTTCTAACTTGCAGTTATAGGCAAGTATTTTCTTCATAGTGCTTCATTTTGCCTAGTAATAAAACCAATTCGGTTGACTATTTTACAGATCTACTTATTTTCTAGGAATTGTACTATCTATACTAAGATGGATAGGAAATCTGTTGATGAGGAGTTTAAAATCCGGTAAGGAAGTTGGATATAGAAATTCAAATTGAAAATATGGATTTGGTTGGGGCAAAAAAATATTTCTAATCTAGATGTCCAAAAATGTTGTAGAGAAAAGGTGATGCTTGAGTTAAGTTTTAAATGATGAGTGACTGTTCACTAGGCAATTTGGAAATATTTGAGTATGTGCGTGTGGATGTCATGGCTGTGTGTGAGTTGTTCAGAAAGTAACTGAGGGGAGACCACAAAGATAGACACAATGCCTGAAACGTCCTTTCGCAATAGAAACTGTCAGGGATCTGGCTTGGGCAAAGAAAGTAGTGTCAAGAAAGAGGAGTGTGCAGTTAAAGGGAAGGGGCCAGATCAAGAAGAGCCTCATGTATCATACTAAGGAGTATTTATTTATCCCGTGGTAAACAGGGAACCATTAAAGGGTTTTAATCAGGAGCAAACGTGATTAGATTTGCATTTTAGAAAAATCGATCTGGCAGTAAAAGCCAGATGGATTGTGCAAGACTAGAGGGAAAAAACACTATTTAGGAGCTTATTATTATAAATCAGGCTGCGGCTAGCGTTTGCACTAGGGTAATAGCAGTGGCAATTAGAGGGGAGAGACCAGACACAAGAAATGTTAAGGAGGTACAATTGAGAGAACCTGACAACTGATTTGCTTGTGCTACAGTGGCAGAAATGGTAGACACAACTGAGGAGTTGATCTTGTTCTCACTATCCAGTTTATGGGCTTTAAGATGGGGTTAGATTTACCAAATTTGGAAATGAAACATCTAATATAATGGCAGAAATTGAAGATATGAAAGTGGTTGAGATTATTATACTTAGGCATCTTATTGACTAGAGAGAGAAGAAGGCCTAAGATAAAAATCCTGGAGAGAAAAACAAATATATAAGGGACAAGTAGAGACATTGGAGTCAACAAAGAAGGCTGAGAGATAATGGTTAGCTAAAGCAGAAAGGATATTGGAAAGAGCATTGCCATTAAAGGCAGCAGAGGAAAGGGTTTCAGGAAGCAGACAACACCATCAAATGACTCGCAGTGGTTAAGTAAGGGCAGCACTAAAAGGGTCCTCTGAATTTGGTGACTGTAAGTTACTATTATTCTTTACACAAGTAGAATCAGTGTAATAAAGGCATGGTCCTCTTATAGCTATAGATGGACACAATGGATACAAAATCCATAGCATATTGCAGTGGAGTGTTTTAGTAAGAATTGAATCATGTATTTAGGAAAAGACTTCAAAACAGAGGCAGTATGCAGTGATGGTGTAGAATAACAGCAACTTAAAAATGTTTACAGAATGAGATAAGGAGTGAGTTGAGAGGGAGAGGTTAAACACATACTAATCATTAGAGATTATAAATAGAGTACTTAACAGTAAAGCAGTAGAATATGTTGATATTTTGCTTGTCTTTGTTATTTTGATTTCTTATTTAAAAAAACACCCGGACAAAAAGTAAGTTTGAGATTGTGGGGTTTTTTTCCCTTAAATAAAAAAAATACACTCTGGTTAAAGCACACCGATTGCTATACAATATGTGTACTGTATTTGCACAAATGATAATATGAAATTCGCAAATGGAAGGTTTTTGGGGTAGATCTTAAAAATCCATTTCTTTGTGTGTAGGATGTCACTTTATCTCCCTGTAATTTGTGTGCTTATATACTAAGTTTATACATACATGTATATCTCATGGGATGTGTCTTATCATCTCATGTTCTGGTCATCTTTGCTTGATGGGAGAGTCTGGAAAGTAATAACAGGTCTGAAAAAGAAAAAATATGCTAAATATCTTGTTATTATAAAAAGAAACAGTTGGCCTTCTTAGTAGGCAATATGCATACCAAGTTCTTTTCCCCTTAAAGTAATTCAATCTTGAATAAGCAATGCTATCACCTGAATGAGCTATAATACCCATTTGAAAAATTCTAAATAAGAGATTGTGGAAGCAGGGCAATCTGGCACTGGAACTTGGAAAGATAATTGACTCATGTGGGGATTAAACCTGTGACCTTGGCTTCATTAACATTTTGCCCCAACCAACCGAGCTAAACAGCCTAAGGCATCAAAGCTAATGTAATATAGGTACATAATAAACAATTTCAAACAGAACCTGCATATTTATCACAAGTGTAAAATAAGACTTTAAAACAAAAAATATATAAATAAATAAATAAAATAAAAGCCAGGATTGAGCTTTTCTTTTCCAAACAATGAGAATATGGGTTTTAAGAGGTTTGTTTGTAGATCTAACCTATTACTTCTGCTTTCAAGTCACATGCATCTGCATTCTCATGATGAGAATAATAGTCATAACTATTTACTTTACTAATGTATAAAAATGGTATGAGTCAGAAATAGTATTAAAAATGGGGCAGGACAAATATTCTGGTTTCAAGTCTGACATGTAAAGAGCTTGGAAATTGTCATTCTCATCCTTATAACAGAAAAAAAAAAACTGAACGAAATGAAAATCAACACATTTTCTTGTGTACGACAGAGAAATAAAGTTGCAGGGCACATCTCCATGTGGAAATTTGGAGAGAATGGTGAATATGGAATGTCACACATGAGATCTGCTTACTTGGAGCAGAAGCTGCTGGAGCCATAAAACGGTAGGACCACCACGGTAGTAATTTATCAAATGATAGAGGCTGAATGTAAACTCACATGAGAATGAGAAACTCCTGGGGCTCTAGTTTTAGGGCACCCTACACTTTTATGGGTTTTACCTCCAGGAACTTTGCTAGGTTCTCAGACTAAAGATCCAAGCAAATCTCCACGTGGTGCTAAAAAGGGGAAGAGAAAAGTAAACTTTGTGAAATATGTCCAGAGTGTTCTCTATAATGAAGGCCTATTCTTCAGATGTAAAGATGAGCCTGTTTTCACCTGAAGGAAGGGTATTCCCCCAAACTGGACCCTGTTAGACTTCCTTTCCCACCTCAGGGGAAGGAAAGTAAAAACTTTACCAATGGAGAAGCATTTCTGAAGGTCACAGACCAGAGACACAGGCCACCAAAAGACTGAGATTTAATCATAAGATTACAGAACACGCTCCCCAACACCCTAGCACCACATCAACTGAACTCTTGTAAAATAACAGAGGATTGCAGATGGTAAGCTGCAAGAACACATACACTTTCTGAGAATTAGTACTTAGGGATGCACAAAGTCAAAAGGGGAGACAAATAAAAGGACAAATAAAAGGATGAATTTGAAGCTTCTGGAATGTTAAACTACAGCAAACACTGACCACAAATTCTGAGCCAGATTAACATAAATCCTCACACTAAAGGCCCATTGACCTAAGTCCCTAATACCCTGCACACTATGTCCAGCTTTCAACAAAGAATCACAAAGCATGGCAAAAAGGCGAGAATAAACAAAGTCTGAAGAGACAAAGAAAGCAACAGAAACAGACTCAGATGACACTAATTTTGGAATTATCTGAAAGATTTTAAAAAATAGCTATGATTAATACATAAAGGAAATGGACCATGTAAACACCATGTGAGAACAGATGGATGATGTAAGCAGAGGGATAGAAACTTTAAGAAAGAATCAAAAGGTTATGCTAGAAATAAAAGCCACTATAACAATCATAATGAATGCTTCTGAGGGACTCAGTAGACTGCACCTAGCCAAAAAAAAAAAAAGAAAAAAAATCAGTAAGCTTGAAGATGGATTAATATAATTTTGACAAATGAAAAGAAAAAATTAAACACAGACAAATAAACATAAGAGAATATCCAAGGACTGTGGGATAATTTCAGAGGTATAACATATGTGTACTTTGAATGCCTAAAGGACAAAAAAGATAGAACAGAACACTAGAAATATCTGAAGTAATAACAGCTGAAAACTTTCCAAAATTAATAACAAACATCAAAGCACAGATCCAGGAAACACAAACTGAATCCCAAAATGAATCTCCAGAACAAACAAATAAAATACTAACAGCATTTAGCCACACAATGTACAAACAACAGAAAAGATAAAGAGGAAATCTTGAAAGAAGATGGGGAAAAACATTACTTATAGAAAAAAAAAAGGTAACAATTAATTAGCAGATCAAAACCAAGCACGTAAGAAAAGAAAATAGAATAAAATATTGAAAGCTTGAAAAAATAAAAATAAAAAAAATCCTAAAATTCTGTATTCATTAAAATCATACTTCAAAAGTGACAGAGAAATACATTTTCTAACAAACAAAAACTGAAGGAATTCATTATCACCAAAACTTCTATCTTAAGTCAGCTCAGACTCCCAAAACAAAATATCATAGACTGGGTGATTTAAACAACAGAAATTTATTTTTCATAGTTCTGAAAATAAGAAGTCCAAGATCAAGTTGTGAGCGAGTTAAATGTCTAGTGAAGCCTTTCTCCTCGGGTTACAGCTGGCCAATTTCTTCATGTGTTCTCACATAGTGGAGAGGGAGAGCTCTGATATTTCTTCCTCTTTAAGAGCACTTATCCTGTTTTGAGTACCCTGTTCTCAGGACCACATATAAAGCTCATCTCCCAAAGACCCACCTCCAAATACCATCACATTGTGGTTACAGCTTCAACATATGGATTTTGGGGAAATACAACCATTTGGTCTGTAACATTTTCCTTGCAAGAAATGTTTAATGAAGTTCTTCAAGGAAAAGGAAAATGATATAGTCAAAAACTTGAATCTACATGAAGAAAGGAAATATGTTAAGTAAGAATAAATAAAAGAAAAAGAAAATATTTTATTTTTCTTATTCTTAATTAATTCAAAGATAAATGTTGAAGTAATATTAGTAACAATATATAGGGTGATTATATAGATATGGATAAGTGAAATGAATGACAGCATTGTCACAAAGGATGAGAGGGAGAAATTTGAAGTACTGTTAATACATGTGAAGAGGTATAGTACTATTTGAAGATGAAAATGGACTTAGATTCGCTGAAAGTGTATATTAGAAATTCTAAGCACCAACTACATTTTAAACTAATAAGTAGAATTGTCATCTAAAGGAGGACATAAAAGGGAGTGACATAAAATACTCAATTAAAACTCCAGAAGTCAAAAAAGAAGAAAAATGGCAAAAGATTACGTGAGATGGATAGAAAATATAGTAAATATTAATCCAAATATAATCCAATTGTATAAATAATCACTTTACATGTAAATGGTCTATATGCACCAATTAGAAGACAGAGGCTGTGAAAGAGGATAAAAAATAACAACACAAGATTCAGCTAATGTTATCTACAACAATTCCACTTTAAATATTGAAAAACCAAGTAGGCTAAAAGCAAAGAGATAGTGAAATATATACCACACTGAAACTAATCAAAAGAAGGCTGGAGTAGCTATATTATTTAATAATTTCAGACAAAGCAGTATTCAAAAAAGGGGAAATTTTCAAGGATAAAGAGGAGCATTACATAATAATAAATGGGTTAATTCTCAAGGCAGACACAACAATCCAAAAAGTGTATGCACATAACAACAGGACATCAAAATATGTAAGGCAAAACACATGGAACTGAAAGGAGAGAATAAATACTATTATAGTTTTAGACTTTAACAACTTTCTTCCAGGAATTGATAAATTAAGCAGGCAGAAAAATCAGTAAGGGTATAAAATGACAACAACAACATTATCAATCATCTTTATCTAATTAACATTTATAGAGTACTTCATACACAACATCAGATTACACATTTTTCTCTAGTTCACATAGAAAAATTCAGAAAGATAGACCACATTCTGGGCCACTAAACACACTCAACAAATTTAAGACAATAAAAATCATATGAAGTATTTTCTCTGATCACACCACTGTAATTAAGCTAGAACTCAATCCCACAAAGATAGTTGGAAAATCATGAAGCATTTGGAAATCAAACAATATATTTCTGAAAACCTGTGTATAAGAGAAATTTAAAAGTATTTTGAACTGAATAAAAATGAAAACACAACTTATCAGAATTTGTGGGAGAGAGCCAAAGTGGTGCTTAGCAGGAAATTCATAGCGTCAAATGCAAATATTAGAAAAGAAGAAAAATCTAAAATCAACAACCTAAACTTCCACTTAAGGAAACTATATAAAGAAGACCAGTTTAAGTCTAAAGCAAGGAGAAGAAAATAAATAATTAAAATTATCGCAGAAATCAATAAAACTGAAAAGAGGAAAAGAATAGAGAAAATTAACAAAATTAAAAGCTAGTTCTTCAAAAAGATCAGGGAAAATGATCAACTTTTAGCCAGGCCAAGCAAGAAAACATGAGAGAAGAGATAAATTATGGGTATCATATATGAGGGAAGTCATTACTACTGATATCATGGACATTAAAATGCTTATAAAGGATTATTATGAACAATTCTATGCCCACACATTTCATAGCTTAGATCAAATGGACCAATTCCTTGAAAGCACAAACTACAAAAACTTACACAGGGATAAATAGATAATCGGAGTAGAACTACATATTTAAGAGCACTAGAATTAATAGTTAATATTCTTTGAAATAAATCACCAAGCCCAGAGGGATTCACTGGTGAATTCTACCAAATATTTATGAAAGAAATGGTACCAATTCTCTGCAATCTCTTCCAGAAAATAGCAACTGAGGAACACAACTCATTCTATGGGATCAGCATTATCCTAATTCTAATAACAGATAAAGAAATTGTAAGAAAAGAAAATACAGATCAATACCACTTTTGAACCTAGATGCAAAAATCATCAAAAATATTAGCAAATAAAATCCAAGTTTTATGCACCATGAAAAATTGAGATTCATTCTATGTATATAAGGCTACTTCTACACTTGAAAAATCAATCAATGAGCCCACCATATCAACAGGTAAAAGGAAAAAAAAAATGTATGACATCAATTGGTGGACAAAAATCATTTGATAAAATTCAACAGTCATTGTTATAAAACATCTCAGCAAACTGGGAACAGAGGGGAACTTTGATAAAAAAACATTTGCAAAAAATCTATAGCTAGCATTACATTTAATGATAAGAAACTGGGTGTTTCTTGTCTAAGACTGGGAACAAGGTAAGGATGTCCTTTTTCGACACTCCTATTTGGCTTCATATCAAACATCCTAGCTAGTGTAATAAGACTAGAAAAAATGTATACTTATTGAGAAGAAGAAAAAAACTGTTTTTGTTCACAGATGACATGATTGTCATTACTCTCAGGACTAGTGAGTATATTAGGATTACAGGATAGAAGTTTTAAGTCAATTATTTTCTTATATAAAAGTAATAAATGGAATTTTAAAATTTCAAAATATTATTTACAATAATACCACAAAAATGAAATATTTAGGCATATGTCCTATAGGATCTATAGGCAGAAAACTGCAAAACTCTGATGAATGAAATCAAAGTCCTTATTTGTCATCCGTATATCTTTTTTAGTGACATGTCCCTTCAGATCTCTTGCCCATTTTTTATTTGGAATTTTTGTTTTCTTATTGTTGAGTTTCAAGGGTTACTTCAAAATTCGTGTACAAATCATCTATTAGATATAAGTTTTGCAATGTTTTCTTCCACTCTGTGGCTTTTTTTTCCATTCTCTTAACGGTGTATTTCTCAGAGCACAAGATTATAATTTTAATAAAGTCTAATATCAATTTCTTCTTTCATTGATTATGCTTATGGTGTTGTACATAAAACTCATCACAGAATCCAAGGTTATTTACATATTTTCCTCTTTTCTTATAGAAGATATATATTTTTGCATTTTATTTTATGTCTATAGTCCATTTTTTGTAAAAGATATTAAGTTCTATCTTTAAGGTTTTTTTTCCCCTCCATTTAACTGCCTTTGCTACTCTGACAAAGATTAGTTGACTATACTTGTGTGGGTCTAATTCTGGCCTCCTATCTGTTCCTCGAACTACATGTCTATTCCTTTGCCAATACCACTATGTCTTGATTACTAAGGCTTTGCAGAAAGTCTTTTAATCAGGCATCCCTCTATCATTGTTCTTCTTTTTTAGTATTACCTTTTTTTTTCCTATTCTAAGTCCTTTTGTCTTTCTATATATATTTCACAATCTGTGTGCCAATATTCACAACTGGAATTGTGTTGGACCTGTAGATCAAGTCGGTAAGAATTAACATTTTGACCAGTGTAAAAGAACTGAGAACCCAGATATAAAACCATCCTTGTATAGCCATCTAATCTTTGACAAAGCAGACAAAAACATACACTGGGGAAAAGAATCCTTATTCAATAAATGGTGCTGGGAAACTGGATAGCAACATGTAGAAGACTGAATCAGGACCCACACCTTTCACCTCTCACAAAAATCAACTCACATTGGGTAACAGACTTAATTAAACCTAAGGAGTGGAACTATTAGAATTCTAGAGGAAATGTTGGAAATACTCTTCTAGACATTGGCCTAGGCAAAGAATTTATGAAGAAGACCCCAAAGGCAATCACAGCAACAACCAAAATAAATAAATGGGACCTGATCAAATTAAAAAGCTTCTGCACAGCCAAAGAAACTATCACAAGAGCAAACAGACAACCTACAGAATGGGGGAAAATTTTTGCATGCTACAAATCTGATAAAGGGTTGATAACTAGAATCTATTTAGAACTCAGGAAAATCAGCAAAAAAAAAATCAAACGACCCTGCCAAAAAGTGGGCAAAGGACATGAACAGAAACTTTTCAAAAGAAGAGAGAATAATGGCCCAGAAATATATGAAAAAATGCTCAATATCTCTAATCATCAGGGAAATGCAAATCAAAACCACAATGAGATATCACTTATCTCCAGTGAAACTGGCCTTTATCAAAAAGTCCAAAACAATAAATGTTGGCGTGGATGAGGACAGATAGGAACACTCATGCACTGTTGGTGGGACTGCAAACTAGTGCAACCTCTGTGGAAAGCAATATGGAGATACCTTAAAGAGATACGAGTAGAACTACCATTTGATCCAGCAATCCCATTACTGGGCATCTACCCAAAAGAACAAATGACACTCTATAAAAAAGACACCTGCACTTGAATGCTCATAGCAGCACAATTCACAATTTATTTTATTTACCTTTAAATATTTACACCAAATAATTTCATTTTTAAATTGGTATTATTGTATTTTTTTAAATTTCAAATTACGGGTGTTCATTGTTGGCATATGCAAAAGCAATTGATGTTTTTATGTTAAAAATTTATCATGTCTTGCTTATTATTTTAGTTCTAGTAGGTTTCTTATTTGTTTTGGGGTTTTTTTTTGTTTCGGTAATTTTACAGGGGATTTTCTAAATAGACAATTATGTCATCTGCAAATAAATTAGATTTATTTCTTCCTTTCCAGTCTGCACATTTTTATTTCATTTTGTGACTTCCTTCCAAAGAAGGAACATGGAAAGAGGTGAGAGGTGAGAGTAATTGTATGGTGGAGACACATGAGAAACTCTACCTCAGCCAGGTGATTGAGGTTAACATCAGCACTGTTACATTAATATGTACTCTTGATAGGATGTGAAGCAAATGTCAATTGAAATCTGTGCTTATCTCCTAAAACATATAGTCCCAGTCTAATTATGAGAAAACATTGGGCAAATCTCAGTTGAAGGATATTCTACAAAACATTTGACTGGTACTTTGCAAAACTGTGAATGTCGTCAAAACAAGAAAAATCTGTTTCCAAGAGGAGCCTAATGAGACATGACTATCAAATGCAATGGATTTTCCTGGATAGGATCTTGAAACAACAACAATAAAATAATATTAGGTAAAAACTAAGCGAATTTAAATAAAGTATGTACTTCGGTTAATAAAAAGTAATACATTTTATTTAACTATACAGTTATAAATTACATTTAATTATACAATTATAATACTCAAGAGAATGTCGTATTGCCAGAGGAATAGATACACAGGTCAGTGTAACAGAGCAGAGAATACAGAAACAGACCCACATAAACATATTCAACATATTTTTAATAAAGGTGCAAGAATTTTTGATGGCAGAATAACTTTTTCAATAAATAGTTCAGGAGCAACTGGATAATCAAGGGCAACAAACATACAAATAAAAAATTTCCACCTAAACATCACAGCTCATATAAAATTTGACTCAAAATGGATCATAGACTTAAACATAAATTTTTTTTTCAGAAATAAAACAAGAGAAAATTTTGGGGACCTATGACAAGGCAAAAAGTTCATTGACCTGACAGCAAAACACGATTTATAAGAGAAAAAAATAACAAAATGGACCTCATAAAATTAAAACTTTTGCTCTGTGAAAAAACTTGTTAAGAGAATGATAAACAAATTGTAGGTCAGGAAAAAATATTTGCAAATCATATATCCATTAAAGGAGTTGTGCTTGGTATAGGTAGAGAATTCTTAATGGTTAACAACAAATAAATAATCCAATTACAAAATGGCAAAAGACCTGAAGAGATATCTCAGTGAAGAAGATACATAGGTAGGTAATAAGCACATGAACTGTTGTTTAACATCATTAGCTATTTAGGGAAGTAAAAATTAAATCTGCAGTGATATATTACTACTCACCTACCAGAATGATTACAAAAAGTGATAATGATATTGCCAAATGCTGGTGAGGATACAGAGAAATTGGATCACTCATACATTGCTGGCAGGAATGTAAAATAGTATGACCATTCTGGAAAATAGTTTCACAATTTCTTACAAAACTAAAGGATCCAACAATTGCACTTTTGGGCATTTATCCCAGATAAATAAAAATTTACGTTCAGGTAAAACCTGTATCCAAATATTTACAGCAACTTTATTCATAAAATACCCCCAAATTATAAACTGACCTAAATCAAAGTGTCCTTCAAGGAAGAACAGCTAAACAGACTATGCTATACCCATACTGTAAACTATTACGTGGCAAAAAAAAAAAAAAAAAAAAAAAGGGAGAGACTGTTGATATAAGCCACAATTTGAATGTGTTTCAAAGGTATTTTGCTGAATGAAAAAAGCCAAAGTCACAAAGTTGCATACTTCATCATTTATACTCATACAACATTCTTGAAATAAAATTACAGAGATGGAGAATAGTCTAGCGGTATCCAGGTGCTAGTGATGGGAGAGTAGGTGTGGCTATAGAAGAGTAGTACCAGAGTGCCTTCTGGTGATGGAACAGTTCTGCATCTTTATTGAAGTAGAGGTTACAGGCATTTGCACTTGTGATGAAATTGTTCAGTACTATAAACAAATAAAAAGACCAGAAACATATGGAAAATAGCTAGGCCCTGGCAAAATTTGAACAATCTCTGGATTCTATCAATGTCCATTTCCTGGCTTGGGTATCTAACTCTATTTATACAAGTCGTTACCATTGGGGGAATTGTGTGAAGGGTACATGGGAGCTCTCTCTAAAGTTTTTGCGAGTTCCTGTGAATCTATAATTATTTAAAGACTAAAAGTTGAAAGAACTTTGGCAGAATTTTTGACTCTAAATAGCATTCACAGGACTTAAACGTTACCTTGATCCATTGCCATCTTACACTGGGCACTGAAATTATAATTTTTAAAAAAATTACAGGCTATCAATGTGGAAAATTCTTCCAGTGAATGTCAAAAAAAGAAGAGAAAAAAATCACCTATTTGTTTAAAAAACAGTCATATGTTTTGTGTACTGCTAGGGTTGTTGTAAGAGCGTGATGATCATTTTGTGCAGGAGGCAGAAGAATTCAGTTTACTAGCTTACATTTGTACAGAGCACTTTATGTTTTTCAAAGTATGCTTAGGTATATTGTGTGAACATCACCACAACCACAGGCTTTGTTTCAAAAGGGGATATTATATTGATTTTTAAAATTAGAACATTTAATCTCATATGTTAAACATGGCATCTGGTATCACACTAAAAGTTATTGATAAAAGAAGAGATAAATTTCATTTTCCTAATCTCTTATATTGCACAATGTGTTTTTAGCTATTGTATGTTTTATCCTCTCCCTGAATATATGGAATATTATAATCAAAAGCAGTTGTTTATTTTCAAGTACAATTAAAAAAAAACAAACAAAAAAACTAGAAAACGAAGTCAGAAATAAATGTAGCCCTTCTTTGATAAGATTGAACAAAACAAGTCAGATACGAACATATGAACACAGATGTTAAAACTATATCCACAGGGAAAATGTGGAGAGAATTTTAAGTAATTGTTTTATGACTACTTAGAAACTGAAGCCCTGAGCACTGGAAAATATCATAACCAGTCTTAGGAAAAATGTGAAACAAATTGAAATTTATTAACTTTTTAGATATGGTGATGATCCAAATACATTTAAATATCATTGCTCAATTATAGCATTGTATTTTAAGAGGGACATTAAAATTTGAATCTAAACAATGCTAGCCTGGATAGTTCAAAATATGTTCAGAGAGTTTTATGAGAAGCAATTGAGGGGATTGGATTTGTTAACTTGGATTTAAAGATAAGATTTAAGAAAGGCATCGGAAATTTCTTGACAGAATTATATTTTCTTTAATGGAAGGGAGAAGAAAGTTGCACTCTACCTGGCATTATTAGCCCAAATAGAAAATATAATTTGAGTTAACTTAAGGGAGGTTTTTGAAAAAAATAAAATTTAAAAAGATTCAAAATCCAAAGATCCAAAGGTAAAAACTGTCTCAAGTGACAAGCTCATATTATCAAGACCATTAAAGCAGAAGTTGATGAGACATTTCTCAAGTTGTGGAATACAGTTTTTCATATTTAAAATATTGCCTTAGTCCATTTGTTGTGCCCCTATAACTAAATACCACACATCGGGTGATTACAATGGAAAGAAATTTATTTGGCTCACAGTTCTGGAGGCTGGAAAGTCCAAGATCAAGGGGTTGCATGTGGTGAGAGCTTTCTCGTTGCATCATAACGTGGCAGAAGGCATCACATGGGCAAGAGAGAACTGCAGGGGGCAAAAGAATGCCAAACTCACTTTTATAAAAATTTGCTCCTGTGATCAATTTCTATTTTTATCTCTTTATTGGCTGTTTTGCTTTCTTCCTCATCTCTTTCATTCCAATATTCTTCCTATTGTATTCCTGCTCTTTTTCAAACGTTCCTTTTATTCTTTCCCCATATCCACATTCCTCTTTTCTTTTTTTTCTTTTTTGGTTTTGTTCATTTTGTTTAAAACATTTTAATCGACAAAACTTGTATATATTTATGTTATCCAACATGATGTTTTGAAATACGTATACATAGTGCAATGGCTAACTCAAGCTAATTAACATATGCACTATCTCACTTTTCAATTTTTTGTGGTGAGAACACTTAAAGTCTACTCGCTTAGCAATTTTCAAGAATACAATACATTGTTATTAACCATAGTCACCATGTTGTACAATAGATCTCTTGAACGTCTTCCTTTTATCTAACTGAAATTTTGTATTCGTTGACTAACATTTCCCCAACTCTCCTTCACTTCCAACCCCTAATAACCAGTATTCTATTCTCTGCTTCTGAGTTCAAATTTTTTAGATTTCATATATAAATGAGATTCTCCCTCCTGCATTCTAAAAGACATTCTACAGAAGCACTAATGCATAGCAAAATGATCTGATCTTCCACTGATCTCCTGGGGGTTGCTGTAGTTCACTAGATAAACTAAGTCATGTCCCTTTTATTTTCCATGATCCTTGAATGTTCATCTAAATGTTGTGCATTTGTTGAAAGGGCATTGCCTTCTGAGAGAGAGAAGGGTCATATTTTAGTAAGATATATACTATTGGTTTTAATGGGAAAATAGTTTAAAGTTTCTAGCTTTTTCTTTGTCTACTCCAATTATCACAACACCTTTCACTACCACACTACCACCACCAAAGAAAAGTGCTAATTGGATCGATCAAAGGACACTAATTAGACTACTGTTTGTTGTGAAGTATCATTAGCTGGAGGGGCAGTCTATATTGACGGATAGGTGGCTTTTTCTCTCCAGAACTTTTTTGATAAATGCAAAGTGATAAAGTGACTTGGGCTTCTCCCTCTCATTTCTCAAAAACTCTTTCATCTTATTTTCTGTCTCTGTGTCTTTTTCTCTGTACTTCTCTTTGTTCCCACCACGAGAAATATGCCATGGCTGGTCCCCTTCTTCCTGTGAGCAGCCAAGATAGATTATCCTACATTTAACTGTCATGCCCATGGTCCCACCCCTAAAAATCTTTAAGCTTGAGGCTAGACACTTTTCCCTTAAACACTTCTTTCCCACTTTCGGAGGATGGTATGACATAGGGTTGCCTATCCTTGCTGCTGGAAGAGGAATGTCTGAGCTGTGAGTATAAAAGGTGAAAGGACAACTGTTCCATGGCTGTAGCTCTAGACATAAGGCCACTTCATATTTAAGCAAGAAGAGATTTTCATTTCTCCTAGTGTAGCTCATTAAACTTCTACATTTGGATTTGGAGCTTCAGCCTAAGTAACATATCTCTTTTGTGAAGCACAAGGGAGGAGTTACTGATTAGTACAAGAGATGGCTCAGGTTTTTCTGGTTCTTGTGGTCAAAGTCTACCTTCATGTCACTTTGTCTAAATGTTTAATGTCTAAAACCAATACTATGTTCCCCTTCTTTTCCTTCCCCATATCCTCATTAAAGTCTCCACACTGTAACTGCTGTTCTATTGGAGCCAATATGAAAAAAATTCTCTTAAGAAAAAGGTTATATCCTCTGGTGCAGGATAAAGACAGTGAAGAATTTTTAATAGGAATCTAAAAACCCTGAACCTTCTGTTAACCAAAATTGTTATACCTTCAGCTTTTTATAGAAAACGTCAAAGGACCACAAAAAGAAATAATAAACTAGGTTGATACCAGGGCTTTGGTAAAAATGCAATTTCCAGAGTTTCACTTGTATTTACTATAGCTTCAGTCTGATCTATGCCCATAAAATGAGGATTGATGTTTAAAATGATCTCCCTGAGGCATTGCTGGATTCTGAATCATGAAAGATTCAATTACCTTCAATAAACTGAACTTAACTATCTCAGGAAAGGTGATGAATACAAACTAGAAATATCAATAAGCAATGCCTAAACACAGTTTTTTGATTAAGTATCAGGTAACTAGCATTTCTGATTTATTGGAAACTATTCTCCAAGCATTGCAGAAAACTGAAATTTACCATATGCAATTCCTCGTGCTTCAGTTCACTATGTTACAGCACCAAAAATATTTGGGTTATCTAGGGTAACCTAGATAATAAATGACTAGCCAATGACCCCCAGATATTTTCTCTTCTGCCACAGTCCTTATCTTTTGCCTGGACCCCTGAATTGGCCTTTTAAAATGGGTCTCCTTTCTTCTACTATCTTTGCCATGTATCATACACCTACATCACAGACAACATGATTTTTTACACTGAATTAACTTTCTTCTAATTTCTTGTAGAAGAGTGCACAGGATACTGCATGATCTGGCTTTATCTTTTTTATCCAAGTTCTTTTAATGCTACTATCTTCCGTGTCACTATGAGACTGACAAATAGGATCACTCAGTCTCCTCAAATATGCTTCAGAAACGATCTAGAGATGGGTCCTTGTATATATGAGGACTTAATATATAATGATGTTTCCAGTAAGTGGAAATAGGATTCATTATGCAATAAATGATGCTGACTCAAGCTGGCAGTTGTCTGGAGGAAAGCAAGATTTAGGCCCATATTACATACAATGTAAATTCGAGATGAATTATACACTAAATGCAAAAATCATAATTATAATACTACAGATTTAAAGAAATTGTAACACTATAGGTTTAAAAATAATAATTATAAAACTATAGGAAAATTTAGTTGATTAAATGTAAAATAGGTCCCCAAATCCATATTTATAATATAATACAAACATTAAATTTTCAGGGAGAAGGTTATACCAATTATGTCAAGAGGGAATCAGTAGATTTGGGAAAACATGGAAAATATGGAGTGTAGAAAATATAAAAAGTACTTAAAGATTGATAAGGAAAGAATAAGCAACATGAAAGAAAAAAATGAAGTCAGGGCCTGGCGCGGTGGCTCACGCCTGTAATCCTAGCACTCTGGGAGGCCAAGGCGGGCGGATCGTTCTGAGCTCAGGAGTTCGAGAGCAGCCTGAGCAAGAGCGAGACCCTGTCTCTACCAAAAAATAGAAAGAAATTAATTGGACAGCTAAAAATATATATAGAAAAAATTAGCCGGGCATGGTGGCGCATGCCTGTAGTCCCAGCTACTCGGGAGGCTGAGACAGTAGGATTGCTTGAGCCCAGGAGTTTGAGGTTGCTGTGAGCTAGGCTAAGGCCACAGCACTCGCCCCAGGCTGTCTCAAAAAAAAAAAAAGAAAGAAAAAAATGAAGTCAAGGATAATAACAGGCACTTCACAGAAGGGCAAATCCCAATTCCTAATAAATATAAAGAGATGCTCAAACTTGCTAGCCGAGAGAGTAAAATCAAAGTAACCTTAAAGATAACACATTTACTTATTAAGCAGGCAAAAATTTGAAAGTATACAGGGCCTGTTGCTATTGCTACCAGTGATACAGGTAAGAGAGGTTGCTCATTTTTTACTGATGGAAACGTGAGCTGTTGCAGCTATTTTAGAAAAATAACTTACTAATAACTATTAGTAAAATAGCAAAACACTTATGACTATACAATGAAGTAAGGATAATCTTCCTCTAGAAACTTTAAACAAACTTCAAACTATGTGTGTAGGTGCTTCTGTGATTTTAGAATTTTTTATGATGGCAAAAACCATCATAAAATTATCATCTCTTTTCGCATCTTCAGATCCCTTGTCACCCACTCAACTAAACACTTCATTGCATGGCAGTATACAGGAAGTACTTTGTGAGAGAGAGGACAGAATCTGTTAAATTCATAATCCATCCCAAACACTGGGCTAGTGCCTTATAAATTTTGCCCAATTTAATGTTTTCTGCAACCCATATCGTGATCCCCATATAGCAATGACAAAACAGGATTAAGTAATTTAAGTAATTTCCTCACTAATTTATTAAAGGGTAGAGACAAAATTCCAAATAATGTCTATATATTTTCCCAATCTTTGGCATTTACATTCTACCGTACTACCACACTACCTGGAAAAAGAGGAAAGGAAGTAAATGGATAAACGAAAATGATAATTTATTTTCTCCTGCTCTAGGTCATGCACCTTACTCAGTGTTCACATGCGTTTACTAATTTAGTTCATACAGAAAATTGCATAATATTTTATATAGAAAATATTATACGTATGCACAGCAAGGGTTGGACCATAAGTCATCCATGTCCACATTATGCTCTGGCATGTACTACACTTATTTCAATCTTAAAATCCACTTTTGCATTTAAAAGTTCATTTTGAAGTTATTATCTTGAATCTCAGTTGAATCAAAATTTTTAAAAGTAGATATTGTTATCTTTTTAGTATAAGATCCTGGACAATTTACTTAATCTGTCTAAGCCTCAGATCCTCAATGATAAATGTTGATAATAACAGTATCTACTTCATAAGATAATTTTGAAGTATAATTAATGTCATTAAAACTGTATGCATTTTGAGGAACTGCTCAAAATATAAACAATTAAGTATTATTCACAAAACATTTATGTGGCCCCAAAACTCAGAAAGTTAAGTGACCTGTAGAGAACAAAAGATCAAAAATAAATGGGAAAATGACTTGAAGTTATTTTACCTTATTGTAAATCTTCTATTCTTTTCCATTGCCTCACACTGAGGTGCCCACTGAAGGAAATTTATTATTTGATTAGTATGTGGATGGTTAAAAGTGAGTACTGCCTCTGAATCAGAGCATATTCTCTACCAGTGAAGGAAAAATCAGAAAGCAGTGCTGCTGCTTCTGTATTTAACAGTTTTTGCGGGGTTTAAGAAGTAAACACTTATAACAGTGATCGTGGCAGACCCTGGGATATTTCCCTATTATCAAATCTGTCACAGCTAATTCTGCTTCACAAGGGTCACTGGTGTTGAGTCTCTGTTTGTAGTGATTGACAATTGTAGGTATTAAGAACTGGGGGTTATGCACCTCTCTGATCAGGGTTTCTGTAAACAAGTGCTGACAATCTGGGCCATTTGACAGTGTGCAGACAGAGGGTCAATTGGAGCATCTGGGCCTTAATTACTTGGGTTCACCAAACTTCAAATGGCATCAAGAGTCATTTTCATTCAAACAAAAATCCAAATATGCTTTGCTTTAAAACAACTCTTAATTACAAGCTGTGTCTATTAAAACCAGGGCACATTATATTTTCTCTATTGTATCAACTCACAGAGTTAATATTGCACCTTTATCATTATAGAAGCTTTTTATGATATGAATGATGTTGGATTTGTCTTGGATGGATTTGGTCTTTGGAGGACACTGAAATATTTTGAAAATGAGATCAAAATTGTGTATTCAAAAGAGTATACGTAATCAAAAACCTTGTTGACATATTCATAACTTGAAGACATTTCTTCACTTATTTCACTTTTTTCAAATCCAGCTTTTCTTTCAAAATACTAGTTGCTATTGTATTGAGAAGAGCAATGAAAAAATAAAGGTTAACTTGTAAGTCATCTTGCATGGGTAATGACCTTAAATAGACCAATCACCAGAGTTCTTAACTTCCTTAGTCTTTCCAAACTATTCTGTAAAAGAGGTCAGAAAGAAAAGCTATTTTTGTCACATTAGGAATAAGAGAAAAATCATGGATCTTGTATTATTGTGAATTGGGTCCCTACTAGAGTTTATGGTAATGCATAGAAGTCAGAACTTTCTCTGGTTTGTGGAATCTTAGATATCCTTACTCATCTAATGAGGTTTGCTGACCTCTTGAGAGTAGGCTATGTAAAATATCACCCTCCAGCCATCTTTTTGCCAACACCATAATAATCTACATATTACAGTATGGTAAACTAAATAATGGCCCCCAAATAATCTACCTGGTCCCAAATGATATCCACATCTTAATCCTCAGAACCTGTGAACATGTTACCTTATACGGTCAAAGGGGCATTGCTTATGTGATTAAGTTAAGGATCTTTAGATGGAGAGATAATCCCAAATTATTCATTGGGGACAATGTAATCACAAAAGTCTTTACGAGAGTGAAGAATGAGGATCAAAGTCAGAAAAAAAATAGATATAAAAATGAAACCAGTGGTTGGAATGATGCACTTGGAGATGAAGGAAGTGGCCATGCACCAAGGAATATAGGCAGAAGAAGATGGATTTCTCCCCTAAAGACTCTAAAAGAAACATACCCTGATTACCTTTGATTTTCTGACCCCAGAAATGTAAAAAAAAGTATATTGTTATAAGGCATTAAGTTTCTGGTGATTTGTTACAGCAGCAATACACATAGCACACAATGAAGGTCTTGTCATGAAATTTGTGAGTACTGAATTTACCAACAGGCCATCCTTCCAATTACAGATGCTTCTCATCTGGAGGGATTTCATTCTTTCTTTTTGTAAAATTATGGGTATATATGAGTGAACATGCTTTTATGGCAAACAATAGAAGACTGTAATTCAATAGACTCAAAATTAAATGAATTAGAAAAAAAAATATGAAAATCTCATGGAAGCCAAAAATGAGCTTCAAAAGCAAACACCTGGAAAAAACATAGGCTAGGAATGTTCTGGGGAACCCTGCAACAGTGCTGTACGAGTTAAACAACAAGAAAGTGAACATGATCTTGTCTCTAATAACTCTCAAGCTCTGTGTCTCTCATATCAAAATACTAAAACTCCTGATTGACCAAGGTTGGGCCATATGTTTATCTTCTGAATCTGTCAGTCATGGTCAAGAAAGAAGAACCATTTAGTAACGATATGGTTGCTGGAGGACCACCCCTTTCTGTTGCAGGCCATCCTAGAGAAGGAGTATTCATGTGTGCTGAATAATGACTCTGAGAGCTGGTTATCCATGGAGTTTATGACATCATGGATATTGCTAGATCCTTTTGTTTCTTCCTCGAGGCAAATATAGCAGAGGTAAAAGTGAAAAATCTCAGATTTAACAATTACAATGGGAAGAATGCAAACTATGACCTGATAGATAAATAAGAAAACACTGAATATTAGCTATGAAACACTGCCCAGAAAATCAAAACTTAATAAATAAATGTAATGAAATATGATATAATAATATACATATAGATAAAAGGGAAGTTTAAAAAAAGTAATATGCAGGCTTCAGAAATTCATTGCTGAATCTATGTGTCCAAAAAAGGTTATTTCAATTACATTTGTGTTGTCCCCTTTTTAAAGACATCTTCTAGCGTGCTATAGGGTCAGACAACCCGGTTAGAATCCTCTCTCCATTGTTAACCAGTTGTTGTGACTTGGGAAAGTAATTTAACCTCTCAATGTCTAAATTTTTAATATAGAAAATGAGGATAATAATACCATGAAGCATTGTTAGAATTAGAAGCCACATGTGGAAGTTCCTGCTACATAGTAGGCATTCAGTAAATATTAGATGTACTTTTCCTTTCCTCAGTGCAAACTAGAGAAAGTCAGGGTTTGTATTTAGTAAAAAAGTATTCATGTTGAATACAAAGGAATGAAAAATTTCTTTAAAGACTAATCTGTTCTAAAACTTCTGTATTTCTAATACACATTTATTTCACTTTTCAGAAAATATATTTAAAATCATAAATAAGCTATATCCTCAAGGAGTGTATATGTTTATCTGCAGGGGTTGCCTGCTTTTTAAAATCACCTAGGTGTTTAATAGCCTATTTAAATATGTCCTTTAAAGTTACTACCTTGCTTTTTCATGTATCTAAGGAGTCTTAATTTACACAAACACGTGAAAAGCAAAGTATCTATGGCAGTACCCTTGGAAAAATGGATGTAAAATAAGGAGGATGAAGGCATGGGTTAGTGAAAAGTGAATGAGAGAGGTGGAGTATTTTAGATGCCTAGAGTTCTCAAGTATAGTCAATTTTCGGTAATTGTATAGATTATCTCAAGGGAATAAACTCTTATGTGGGAGGTACTTCAGCCCATCAGGGGCAATGCAGTGTATACGATAAGGACGGTCTCTGGAGTCAGACTGGCTGGTTACAAATCTCTGACGCTGAATTCTAGCTGTATGATTTGGAGCAAGCTTATTACCCTCTTGGTGACTATGTTTCCTCTTCAACAAAAGAAAGATCATAGTTCTTTCCTTGTTGGTTTATTTATGAAGAGTAAAAGAGTAAATATTCTGGGCACCTAGAACAGTACAAGGCGTAAGTTTATTTCACAAGCACTTGCTTTAAAAAGTAACATTTTTGAAAATGCTGATATGTAGAGTTATAATTACCATTAAAATGCATCTTACTGAAGTAATTTAGCATTCTCAGGTTTATTTCAGGCAACTAATAATTCTACTACAATCTGCACATGAAAAAGATGTGTGATTCTTTACTCATTTATTTTCCCTCCATTCCCAGCCCAATCCTTTCACAACAGTAGATGTTCATTGTGAACTTTCCTGAATTGAATTTAGATTGCTTGAATCACCAGGTGAGCATAATTACCTGGCAAGTGAAAATCTTACCGACTTCAAGCACCTACAAAATACTAGTTTCTTCTTTTACAAACAAAGCAATGTAACTTCCTTGTAGTGTTTAAATGAGGAGTTTTTAATTGTTTTTAAAAGACCAGGCACTACCTTTGGTTATTACTATTTCGATGTACTAGGAATCTGGTAGAATGGAGTGAGACTAGAGGATGATGAATTCATTCTAATTAATAAGAGAAAAACCTAAATATTTTTCAAATGATGCCACTGATTTTGTGGTCAGTATGCAATATATTTGAGATTATGGGAGGCTAATCTTGAGACTATTTTTATGCTGATTTAACAAATTTCAAGGAAACCCACAAAATACCTAATAGATTCACTAGATCTGGTTTCTTAGGTATGTTTTTATTATGTTTTCTGTTTGTCCCATTTGTTTCTGCATTGAGTCTCTTCCTCACCATCAATGATAGTCTCGACCTCTGTTGATGCCCTGAAGACCACATTCATTCTGTAATATCAAATGTAACTTACCTGTGTATTACATTTGCTGAAATGAACTCCAAGAGAAATGTATGGGTCTCCTTCTACACTAGTGTGTGCCTAACTAGTGCCTTTATTCTACCCCTTGGCACCCAGCAGCCTCTCAAATAAATGTGAAAATTAACTTACCTGAGGAACTCAGAAGTAATTAAAGATAAGTCAGAATAAATTAAAAATCTTTTTTGTCATGGAAATCCAGTTGAATATTTATAAAAATACTTGATATTTTTTTATCAGAATAGTTAATGAAATATATAAATGACATTATACATAGTGAAAAAACCTATATCTTCTATTTGTGGCAGTCTGAAAAATCAGGTAAATACATTTTAACTTCAAACAGAAAGTCAAATTAGACATCATACTCTTTGTTTTTAAAAAGCAAACCAAGTTTCAAGGCTAAATAAATTTTTACACATATTTAACTAACAGACATTAGTAAACTTGATTCTTAGGGTTTTGAGCAGTCATCAAACCAGTTAGTGGTGACACCGGGTAATAAAAACTGACTTGAGAATCCCCATAGCAATCCCAATGTACACATATTTTGCATACACATATTCCATAATAATATTTGTTACATTTTTGAAGCTAATTCTCATAAAGAATGCTTTTAATTTTAGTGCAAAATTTTATTTTTTTTTCTTTCCTTGTCTTTTTAAAATGTAGTTATTTATTTATTTATTTCATTTCAAAATATTCAGAGGGTACAAATGTTTTCATAACATGGATACACTATATAATGCTGGAGTCACGGCTTGCAGTGTGATGGCCACCAACCAGGACAGTGTTCATTGTATCTGATAGGTAAGTTTTTATCACTCACTCCCTTCCCACCTTCCCTCCTTAGTTTCCAATGTCCTTTTTATTGTCTTGTGCCCATGTGTACCCATCCTTTAGCTCCCACTTATTAGTGAGAACATACGATATTTGTTTTTCCATTCCTGAGATACTTCATTTAGGATGATGGTCTCCATTTCCATCCAAGTGCTGTGAATGACATTATTTTACTCCTTTTTATGACTGAGTCATACTCCATGGTGTGTGTGTGTGAATGTGTGTGTGTGTGTGCACAGACACACACATCCCACATTTTCTTTATCCACTCATGAATTAATGAGCACTTAGGTTTATTTCATATCTTTGTATTGTGAATTGTGCTGGGAGAAACATTTGAGTGCAGGTGTCTTTTTGATAAAATAATTTCATTTCCTTTGGATAGATACCCTGTAGTGGGATTGCTGGATTCAATGGTAGGTCTACATTTAGCTCTTTGAGGAATCTCCATAATGTTTTCCACGGGGGTTGTATTAGTTTACATTCCCACCAACAGTGTTTAAGTGTTCCATTTTCACCATATGTGCTCCAACATCTATTCTTTTTTGACTTTTTAATAAGGGCCATTCTTACAGGGGTAAAGTGGTATCGCATTGTGGTTTTAATTCACATATCCCTGATGATTAGTAATACTGAACATTTTTTCATGTTTGTGGCCATTTGTCTACCATCTTTTGGAAAAATTCTGTTTATCTTTTCTGGCCAATTTTTGATAGGGTTTGTTTGGTTTTTTTTTCTTGCTGTTTTGACTTCTTTGTAGCTTCTGAAAATTAGTCCTTTGTCTGATGTATAGTTTGTGAATGTTTTTTCCCATTCTGTAGGTTGCCAGATCACTCTGTTTATTATTTCCTTTGCTCTGCAGAATTTAATTTGATTAAGTCCCACTTATTTATTTTTGATGTTGCCGTATTTGCCTTTGAGGTCTTAGTCATAAAATCTTTGCCTAGGCCTATGTTTAGAAGAGTTTTTCCTATATTTTCTTTTAGCATTTCTTATGGTTTCATGCCTTACATTAAAGTCTTTAATCCATCTTGAATTAATTTTTGTATGCAGGGAGAGAGAGGGGTTCTGTTTCATTCTTCTGTTTGTGGCTATCCAATTTTCCCAGCACCATTTATTGAATAGGGCTTCCTTTCCCCAGTGTTTGTTTTTGTCTGCTTTGTCAACGATTAGTTGGTTATACTTATATGGTTTAATTTCTGGTTTCTCTATTCTGTTCCATCAGTCTATGTCTCCACTTTTATAGCAGTACCATGCTGTTTTGGTTACTGCAGCCTTGTGGTATAATTTAAAGTCAGGTAATGTGATGTCTCCAGATTTGTTCTTTTTGCTTAAGGTTGCCTTGGCTATTAGGGCTCTTTTTTAGTTCCACATGAAACTTAGGATTATTTTTCTAGGTCTGTGGAATAAGACATTGGTATTTTGATCAGAATTGCATTGACTCTGTAAATCTCTTTGGGCAGTATGGACATTTTAACGATGTTAATTCTGCCAATCCATGAACATGGAATGTTTTTCCATTTGTTTGCATCATCTACTGTTAATATTTCTTTCTTCAGTGTTTTGTAGTTCTCATAGAGATCTTTCACCATAGTTAAGTATATTCCTAAGTCTGTTATTTTCTTTGTACCTATTGTAAATGGTATTGAGTCCTTGATTTTACTCTCATCTTGACTATTATTAGTATATAGAAATGTTATTGATTTTGTAACCTGAGGCATTGCTGAATTTATTTATCATTTCTAGGAGTCATTTGGTGGTCTTTAGGGTTATCTAGATTCAGGATCATATTGTTAGCAGAAATAGTTTCACCCCCTCCCTCCTTATTTGGTGGCCTTTATTTACATCTCTTGTCTGATTGCCCTGGCAAGGATTTCCACTTCTATATTGAATAGGATTGGTGACACTGGGCACCTTTGTCTTGTTCCAGTTCTTAGGGGGAGCTTTACCTCATTCAGTATAATGTTGGCTGAGGATTTGACAAACATGAGCTTTATAATTTTTAGATATATTCCTTCTATACCTAGTTTGTGGGTGGTTTTTTTAATCATGAAAAGGTACTGGATTTTATCAAATTCTTTTTCTGCATCTATTGTGATGATCATATGGTCTTTGTTTTTGCTCCCATTTATGTGGTAAATCATATTTATTGATTTGCTTATGTTGAACCATCCTTGCATCACTGGGATGAAACTCACTTGATCATAGTGAATTATCTTTTTGATGTGCTATTGGATTCAGTTTGCTAGTATTTCATTGAGGATTTTTGCATCTACATTCATAAGGAATATTGACGTGTAGTTTTCCTTTTTTGTCATGTCCTTTCCTGCCTTTGATATCAAGGTGATACTGGTTTCATAGAATGAGTTAGGGAAGATACTTTCCTTCTCAATGTTATGAAATAATGTAACATAGGTGCCAGTTCTTGTTTGTAGCTCTGGTAGAATTTGGTTATAAATCTGTCAGTTCTGGGGCTTTATTTTTTTGGGAAATGTTCTATTAGTGTTTCAACTTTGCAGCTTATTATTGGTCTGCTCAAGATTTCTATTTCTTCCTGATTCACACTTGGGAGGTTGTGTATTTTCAGGGGTATGCTCTCCTCCCAGTCACGGGGCCTGCAAGTGTATGCCCTCTCTGCTCCCTTCCCCACCTGGCACGGGGAATGTTGAGGCAGTTATAGTGAATACGATCTCTATGTAGACTGGGTGATCCAGACCCAAGTGCTCAGAATGGCGTCAGTTGCAGTGACCTGGGGACAGAAGCCACTGGGTCCCTGCCAAGCTCACTCTCTGGTGCAATGTTATTGTAAAGTCTTCAAAGAGTTCCTCGATCAGTACAGAGCCCTACAGTGATGGTGGGGGCCTCCTCAGAGCTTGGGTTTCAGTGTCTGTGGGAGGAGCATGGGAACTTGGGGCTCTCTCTCATTTGTTCCTTCCTCCAAATTTAGGCATTTCTGCCCGTACCTTCTGATCTTGGTGAATGGATCTCCTGATCCCCATCTCTTTCACTATGAGTGTCTCCCATTGCCTCTCTGATGACTTACAATAGTATCTCCAGGAGTGTCCATCTATAGGTGGGCATGAGCTTACAACTTTGAATCCTGTCCTTGAGAGTGGTGTGTGTGGGTTGCTTCTAGTCTGCCATCCTGGCCATTTCCCCTTTAGTGTAAAATTTTACAAACTAACTATAAACACTAGTACTATATTTCTATTGTGAAAATAATTCAAAGTTTCAGATAGTCTTGGAGATGGTACAGTAATGTTTTTTTTTAGTTGACCTCTTTACTGGATGATATATCAATGTCTTTTCTACTACCTAAAATTTACTCTCCAATTTTGATGAATTCTAGCTACATTTTTCATAGAAGACTACGAATGGTTTATGTCCTCCTCCTTACCTTTCTTCCATTTTTCCTAATTTTTCTTCTTTCTTTTCTCTCCTTCAGTTCTTCCTTTTAAAAAACTAATCAGCACTATAAAATAAGCATTGTTTTCAAGAGTATGAGGAAAGATTACATATATATAGTCTTTGACTTCAAGAAGCTCATAGACAAAAAATGATAACTTAGGGTTTCCTTTCAAATGTGCTCTGATTATAAGGTAATAATATAACTATAAAATAGCACATTTCTCTGTTGGTTGTTTAATTTTTCCCTCTCATTCCTTCAGCTTATATTACATGGCTATTCCTCATCTAGAAGTTATTGTGCCTGATTTTAATGAGTTACTTCATATAACAGCTTTGCTTTATTATTTTTTATAATATTTTGTTGTATTAGTTTCCTAGGACTCCTTTGACAAAGCACTAAAAGTGGAATGTATTCTACAACAGAAATGTATTCTCTAAAAGTTCTAGAGGCCAGAAGCCAGAGATAATGACATCAGTAGGATCATGATCCCCCTGATACTCTGGTAGCATCCTTCCTTGCCTCTGCCTAACCTTTGGTGATAACAATTAATCTATGACATTTCTTGGCTTGCAGATGCATCACTCCAATCTATGCCTTTATTACAAGATGATGTTTTTTTTTTTTTTCCTCCTTGTGTATGTGTCTCTCTCTCCTTTTCTTGTAAAGACATTTGTCATAATGGAATAGAACTGACATCAACCCTACTCCAATATGAACTCAACTAATTATAAGTAATTCCTTACTTGTAACTTAACTAATTACATCTGCAATAATTCTAGTTCCAAATAAGGTCACGTTGTGAGATTCAGAGGTTATAACTTCAACATATCTATTAGGGGAACATAATTCAATCCATAAGAGAACACAGCTAAGCAATGCCATTAAAAACACATCTTAATAAGGAGTCTACATGGCTCTGCATGCCTGTCTGAGGAGTCACATGTGTAGTTTCATAACAGGGACTTGAGGACACTATTTAGTTCTCTCTGAGCTTATCTTACCTCCACCCCCAGTCTAGAGACCAGTATTTAATAAATGGATGTGCTATGGTCTCCATGTATGTGTCCCCTAAAATTCAATTCATATGTTGACACCTAACCTCCAAGGTGATGGTGTAAGAGGTGGGGCCTTTGGGAGGTGCTTAGGTCATGAGGGCAAAGTCCTCAGGAATGATGTTATTGCCCTTATAAAAGTGGCTTAAAGGAGTTCATTAGACCTTTTTGCTCTTCCATCATGTGAGGACACATAGAATGCACCCTCTGTGAGGAACAGCCTTTCGCCAGACACTGAGTCTGCTGGTGCTTTGATCTTGGCCTTCCCAGCCTTGAGAACTGTGAACAATAAAATTTCTATTATTTATAAATTATACAATCCAAGATATTTTGTTAGAGCAGCCAAAATAGCTTAAGACAGGAATGTATTGAGTTTAGCTTTAGCTTACATATTCTCCTATTAGGAAAATATGTTTACTTGTCTTGGCCTAAACATACAAATATTATCTCTAGAGTTAATTTGGTTTGAAAACATAGAAATGTAGACATAGAGAAGACGTTATACATGGTTAAAACAAATCTCCCTCCTAATACACAGAATCCTTCTACAACATTCTGGTTTTATGATCATCCCACGTCTACTTGAACCTTTCCAGTAGTTGGAAAGCTATGTTTATAGCAGAGCTACTGCATGTTCTACAGGTGACAGCAGATCATACATGATTCATTTAATCCTCATACTTCCTTAGGAGAGTGCCACCATGACCCCCATTTCTTAGATGAGGAAACAGTCTGAGGTAGTTTAAATCAGTTGCTCCACATCTCACAGCTAGTAAGGGGCAGAGCCATGATACGAACCAATGAAGCAAATCCTTGTTCCTTTTACTATATTTACTACCTTTCAAACAACACAGACAAAAACGTATAAAGCAGCTGTAAATGGGTTAAGTAAAACATATTCTAGGTGAGTTTCAAGAAGAAAAATAACATTTTAGGGCCGCAGATGGACTGTATTCTAACTTTTGCATTCATAATATAAACTAATGCCAAGATAAAAGAGAAAGAGGAGTTAAATCATTAATGCCTCAATATAAAAGGGTAAGCATGATTATATAAAAACGTAAGGTGTGTTTTTGACAATTATATAATCATCTTCATTCACAGAGATTAATAATTAAAAAATTAAAAGACATGGACATTCATCCTTTGTCTTCTAAATAATTTTTTTAAAAATCTCATTTAGTTCACTTTAATAAAGGTGTTCAGAAAAATTAAGCTTAAATCACAATTTCTCCCTCTTCCCTTGTGTCTAGAGTAAAAAATTTAAGGGAAAATTTCTTTGTTCATTTCTGTATCTAATTCTTAAGAACAGACAGGGCTTCTGAAAGACTAGATTCTCCTAACAAGATATGGCTTGTTTTTATCTTCCCATCTAATTAATATTCATTTTTGAAGAGTGAAAACTGGCTTACTTATTTTAAGTAAAAATAAAGGGCACTGCTATTTGTAACTAATTGCTAATTGAGCAATTACTCTATCATGTGGCACTGGTAAAAAACCATTACTTGAGGTTTTCGGCAACTTTTGATTTTAACTTAATAATCATTTGAGTCTAAATTATTTAGTAAATTAAGCATTTCTTTTACCAGGCACTCTTTATACTTCAAGTAATTTCTAATTATGCTACCTAATGAAGTAATTATACCATTAGTTAGAAATTTGTCAGAGTAGTCTTTTTTAAAAGAATAATAAAATGTGGTGATGATGTTTTCTATGAAAAGAAACTAAAATAAATATAAGCCATCAGAAACACTTGCCCAGATGCATGTCTAGCTGTAGCCAGTGGAGAGGGAATTCAAAAGAGTCTTGCATTCACCTCTATCTAGCACTGATTCACGGTAGATTAACCAGAAGGTTAAACGGGATCAAATTCTCATCTTCACTACCTTACTCTCATTTCCAATTCCTCATTCCTGCATTGCAGGTACCTTATAGAATCAGGGCTAGAATTGATTAGCCTAGGTACACAGTCTGACCTGCCAGGCCTTCTCCCAGAAACCTTCAGCTATCATCAAACCACTGGTACAAGGGATCAAAAACCTGCCAGGGCTCATCAAACCTGACTTCTATGCAGAAGAAACTACTGCAACTTTACTGGGGCTCCTCCTATTATTAAAACTTTTCTGCAAACAGAAATATACTATGGCAAACTGCTCTTAAGAAGCACTGAGAAAAGGGCTTTTGGAAATGGAGAGAGGAACTTTCAACCAATTTCCTCTGCTAAAGAAAATGTTGTATTAGTCTGCACAGAAAATTGGCTATTGCTACTCCTCCTAGTCCCTTTCCTACATGTACTGCCAGCCAGCTTATTTAGCTCATCATCCAAAGCTGAATTAGAAACTGCCATCATTTCTGCTCTCACTTGTGCTTTTTCCAATATCATTATTACATAGCAGTGCGGTCTGGTGGGACGTGCTCGAGACTTGGCAAAGGGATTCTTGGATTGTCTGTACCCATCAGCCCAAACTGACTCATTTTGTGAATTTAGAAAGCCATATTTTTGTCCCAGGATTCATGTCTTTTAAATTTTTTTAGCAGTAATATACCATTCATGATATTTTAAAATTATACTCTAAAATGTCTTCTTCTGTTAAGGAAAACCTTCAGTTATAGATTCCAAAATATTGCAGCACCTAACTAATATTATGCAAGTCATCTTTAAAATGTAAAGAAAACTGAGGATCAAACTGTATTCTTATTAATTTTCTCAGTTCAAGCAATCTAGGGGAGGCACACAATAATGTTTTATTTACCAAGTAACATATAAAGAGATTCTAGTTCCTCCAGATTTGTTACATATATGTTAGGATGAAGGCTTTAAGAAGGATCCAGCTAGCAAATTCAAACAATAAGCACTAGAGTCTGAAACTGTATCTTAGTGAAGAGATCTTAAGATTGCTTTTGTAAAATTATAATTTTTATTGGCGCTTTTCAGCCACTTATGATTATAAATTGAAAATCATTAGATTTGAATGATTATGATTTATCATTGGAGGATTATTGATAGTAAGATCCAACTTTTGATTTTTATTCAGCTTTCATGTATTTAAATTAATTCAAAATTACATATTAATATTCTTACACTACACTGTTATAGTCACGGGGTATATCCTAGTTTTCAACTAGAACACGTTTCTCATTCTAGTGAAGAGAAACAATCAATAATGCAAATACATATGTAATGTAGGATAGGGAAAAAAAAACACTTAAGAAAATAAAACAGAATAATGTGTGTCCACAACAAGAGGCTAGTTTAGCTGGTGTGCTCAGGAAATGTGAATTCTGAGCTGTCACCTGAAGGAGGGCAGTAGCCCTGCAAAAATCTAGGGAAGTATTAAAATCAAGGAAATGCAAATGCAATGATCCTGAGATAAAAATGGACTTGCCGCATTTAGGGAACTGATAGAGAACACATGCAACAGAAGCTGAGCAAGGGGAGAGCAGAGGGGTGGAAGAGGGAGAGGAGCCACAGCATGTGGAATAAGGAGAAGCAAATGTTATTCCTGAAAAGAAGTCACTTCAGATTCTACCTTCTGTTAAGTTAAAAAGGGACAACTATGCTTGCTTTCGTAAAGTGCTTTTGCGGAGGCCTATAAACCAATCAAAGTAGAATCATTTAGGTTGCCTGTGTTGCTTATACAGGAAACATACATTCTTAGCCTTAATTCCTAGGGGTAAGCTGGAGGAAAAATAAAAATAATAATAATAAAATAAGACATTCTGAGTGCTGGAAATCAATGGCTATAGTCGCAGAAGCATGGCAATCTAAAGCTAAGCCCTCAGAAGGAAGGTCTGCTTGGATGTGAGAAGTCTACCATCAAAATGATGTAATGTGCTGGGAACCCATCCTTATTTATGAGCTGATATTACGTATTTGGCTGGCAAAAAGTCCTCCCATATTTGTTCTCAATTTTGCAATAAAATGTGTTTTATTTGTTGTTGTCCCCAAAGTATGAGTAAACATTGTAGAAAAATTTTACCTTTTGGACATCATTTAAAAAAAAAATAAAAAAGTAAAAAGCTAACTAGATTGAATTTCTGTGCTTTTTAAAACTTTCTTATGTTCTTATATACATATATATTTATATATATGTGTGTGTGTATATATATATATATATATATGAAATGTATACTTTTTTCCCCTTAAAATGTTATGACAGTTGAACCAAACATGGAAAGGAGGAAAAAAATGTTTTAGAAAAAGAAACTTCATTGATACAATCTTAGGGCATTTCAAATATTAAGGTTAGATAGTAAATATATTGATTGATAATTTTAAGAAGAATCATACTTGGAAGACAATAGCAAATGATAACCAAAAGGAATAAAGAGACTCAGGTGTGTGTGTGTGTGTGTGTGTGTGTGTGTGTGTGTGCGCGCGCGCGCATGTGTGTTTTCAAAGCTACTGCAACAATTCCTGGGTAAGTCCTGTGAGGTAGACTCATCTCCTCTGCAAATTCAGAGAGACTTTTTCATCATTAGTTATCTGTCGTTTTTTTTCTTTCTATTATGATTTCTCACTGCTGCACTGCAGCAATACTGAAAAAAAGCTGAAAATGGTCTTAACTCTGGAGCACAGATAAAGGAAAGTCCGCCACTTTGCTCCTCAGACTCCCTACTCAATCTTCCAATTTGCAGAAGTGGGTTACCAGTTTCACTGCTAATGATGAGATCAGAAGATGTTGTAGCTGCTGTCACTCCAGCAAGCAATAGATATCCCTCATCTAGAACGCAGTTTTCTTGAATTTTTCTAAAGGATCAAGCTGTTAGTACTACTGCTAAATGCCAATATCAGAAAAGAACTTTTAAAAATTGTGGGGTGCTTTTTTTCTCCACTCCCCAGAAAGGAACACTTCTATCCATCTGTAATTAAAAAAAAATACAGATAAATCTAGAGGCACTCTGGAGTGAACTAAGCCTGAACCTTGGAGACCATGTTTGCAAACATTAGACATATTTCTATATACCAAGAAAAGCCAAAGATGTCATAGAACTCCAGAGATGTAAAAGGTCTCCTGTGGGGGCCCTCTGTTTTCCTACAAGGAAACCTGAAATTACAGGAGAAAACAGGTCACCCCGGGTGCTTAAACTGGTAGGAAGAGAGAAGCATTTATATTTTATCATCTGAATAAGCTACAGTAGTTTGTGCGATTTTTGCCTGACTTGTCTGAGTAGTCTAGCTGTCCTTGGAAAACTCTATTTGATTAGTAAGTGATCTTAATCAAGTGTTTAATCAATAAACAGTTACTACAAGTTAAGGAAGTTTGAGACAAGAGGTAAGAGACCTGGTGATTCCTGCAACTTCCTGCATGACTGGAGACTCTCCAGTGGCAATGCGTATAGAGTATGTGGGTTCCGTAGAGACCCTTCCTTTCATCCACTTTTTAGAAGAACAGCCAAGAGCAGAAATGTGTTCTACTCTTTGATAAGATTTTCCTTAACAGGGGCAGAAAAATTCTCACAGTATGTCCAACCACGGAAACAATACGAATATATATATTGAAATCTCTCTATGTTAACAGAAAGATTCTTGATGTTGGGGACACAGCAAGAAAACAGAAACAAAACAACACAAAAACAATGCAATGACGACAAACCTCCCCTAGTGGAGCTTTTGTTCCAGGAAGGGGAATGGAGGCAGATGCGTACATAAAATTTGTAGTATGTTAGAAAGCGAAAAGTTCTACTAAATAAAAATACAGCAGTGATGAATGACTTGAGGTGTCAGGGACAATTGGAAATTGTAAAAGGAGTGACCAGAAAAGTCAAGACTACAGTCTAGGAAAGTCATTGTAAGGTATTGAAGTGATTGCCGGAAACAAGAAATCTTTCCTGGAGGTGCTGGTTCACTCCACCTTCTGGGTTGGAAAAACAAGAATGAGGATGAATAACAGGAAGAGTTGGTCATCTTGTTCAATGGAAACAGCAGCACGAGATCAGCAGGGATTGTTTTTGCCCGAATTCTGTCAAGGGGAACACATGAGCACAGCACCCAGGGAAATGGACATCCTCAGGGAGTTATCTTGTTCATGCACACACACATGAATGCAGAAAATGCGGGGAGTCCCCTTCAACTGGAAATAGAGTCTCAGAAAGTTGAAGAAATACTGAAAGGAGAAATAAACTAGCTCCAGGAAAGAGACAGGTAATGGACTGGCTTATTCTTGGCTACAGCATGAGTCCTTTTCAAACCTGCAGTCAGGAGTTGGAGTGAAAGGGAAAAACTGTACAGTTGAATTAGGCTGGATTCTTATTAGCTAAGTTTTGAAAACAGGCAGCACATTTATCTGATAGTGTAAGAGTGAAATTTGAACTATTGACTTTACATGCTTGTGAAAATACTCCACACAAGCGATTTAATGAAATTGTTCAATTTCTTGGTAATCTCCAAAAATTGCACTTATCACAAATATGTGCCATTTAAAAAAAAAAGTCATTCTTCTATTTCTTCGAGACATGTGAGAGACGTTAGTGGCCTTTATTGTGTGCCGCCAAATCTTGGAAAAGAAAAAAACCTAAATTAATACAGGAAATTTGTTCGTGCCTGCTCTAGAAGTCTTAATCAGCCATAATAGTCTACAGGATTGCAAATTCTATTACAGTGAGAGTACACTGAATTTGAAAAGGAGTTAGAAATTGTGAGGTGAGAAGAAGGCAGAGAAGAAGGCAGGAAAATTTTTGGGTAAGAATTTATGCCACAATGGCATCTAGATCTGTACTCAGAATGGCATCTGCTTCCTTGGTTTTAATTTGAGAAGTTGGCTATAAGGTATACACAGGCTTACTTCTGGTGCTACTCCATGGCCACAAAAGTTAATCAAGAAGCTTTTGGTCAAAGATGTTACTTGAATTCAAATGTAAAATCTTTTTAGGTAATCTTTAGCAGCAACACATGACTTTTTACACTGGTAAGCTTTTGTAACTTTATTTTTAAGCATTATTTTTAGTCATATCTATAACCAAAGATAAAAGTGGTTTGGTACTTTGATTTTCTAGTAGAGAACTTAATTCTTCCATTTAGCTTGGGAGGAAAAATATAATAGAGCAATCTGAAAAGTAGAAACTTATCCAAACAACCATTTGGTAAGTTTGTTTATTCTGGAGAGAATTAGACAAATTACACTGATGTGGAGTTCTTTACATGCTGCAAGAGACTGGCTTTCATTTTGTCATGTGATGCAGCACAATTTGAATTCCTTTCTATCAAAGGGATTCAAAAATTACAAAAAGAAAAATACAACAGAAGGGAAAACATAATATTAAATGTAAGCATGATTATTAAATTGTATTTAGACATCTTCAAAATTTCTTCCATAGTTTTCAGAAGAAAGGAATGAGACCTCTAAATCCACTCAGTGTACACTGTCATTTGCATTCAACAGCAATTTATTAAGCATCTAGTTCTTCCTTAGAACTGTGTTCACATTGTTACTTTATTCAACACGTAATGGACACTTAATGCTAATAGCTGCATACACATTGTTGACAGAACTTATTTGTTATCTAGCGGAAAAACAGACATAAAAACTATTTCAATAAAACTTGAAAATGCACTGTTGCTAAGTGTGGAAAAATATAATTAGGTTACAGGAGAGGTAGGAGCTACATGCTTAAATCATGGAGGATGAGGTAGGGGATGATGCAATAGAAAAAATATGCTGCTGCAACATAATTGCTCATAATCTATTTAGCAAATGAGACAAAATCTCCACAAAAGTAGGGGCCTCATCTAGCTTAACACAGTGTAAACATCAAGTTTAATAATGTCCCTAGCACATAGGAAATGCCAATACATGTTCATTGAATCATTTAGGCTCATTGAATGGAAACAAGTATATATTAGCTATATTTTTAGGAATATACATGTTAAAGAGCTGATCATAGATTAGAAAAATTTGTCAGGTTGTGATGATATTATTATGCATCCTTATATGATAACTAGGTACATAAACTTGAGCAAATGGAAAAGATTTAGGCTTATGAAATGACAGACTATTTCTAAATCTAGTTTGCATATAGGAATAAGGGGAGAAATGGTAACACAAAGCAGCGGCTTAGTGTGGAGCAGGATGCCATGCACTGGTTGTCAATGCCAGGGGAGGACTCCAGCTAAATGGAGAAGAGAAAAGATCATCACTATGCCAAAACCAGGAATAGACGTCCAAACACTTCTGCCCACAGCATGTTGGTATTGGAGTCACCAAGGAAAACACAACACATTCAAGCACTGGATGGCACAAGGCTTTTACATAAACAGAGAAGAGACAGACCAAAATCATCTCCAATAGAGTCATTAGTCCCCCATGGCCCGTGGGTCCCCCCACATACCACCTCCCAGGGAAGCCAACAAAGAGGAATCGCATCCCTCTTAGGATGCACTAGAAGGCCTCCTCTCCTCCTTCAAGGAGTCTGAAATACTGAAAGCTGAGGGCCTCAGGGTTATCTACTTGAGCAGAACAAAGGAGTGTACACTGAGTCTGAAACAGGGAAAGGTATTCCCACCAAGACAATGAGCCCTGTACAGGATATATGGGTTCTTTTTCTCTTGGTTAAGAAGTATTAGAAGCTTAAGGCCCATGTTTATGTGGTAAAGAGGGAGTTAAAATACTACCATGTGCACAAGACTGCCTTTCCCAACACTTAGAATGTAATATAAGATTTTTGTGTATGTGTGCACCATATTTACTTAGTTACTTAGGTTTACTTAGTTTGTATTTCCTAGGAACAAATTTAGGAAGTTGATGAGGAGATTCCCTGAACAGTCTAAAATTGAGAAAAGAGGATTAGACTTTGGAATTAAAATCTGATTTTTCCCCCTTTTTAAATATCAAATTAGTTTGGTGTACTTAGGTGGCCCATAAGAAGAAGAGATTTCTGATCTCTGAATCTCTGAAAGCAGAGGATACTAAATATTGTCTCTTTGCACTTTATATTTCTAAAATGTCCTTCCTATGTGTCACCTCAGTTCATACTTAAACTAACCCTGTAAAGTGTGAAGGCCATATTTTATTCTCATTCTACTTTTGCCAAACTTCTAATCCTCCATTACGAAATGTCTTCTTTATTCTCTGTAGTCATACATATGTGGCTGTAAGCAATATGCGATCAGAAGATGTAGCTAACAGAAATTAAAATTCAGAATATTAAGGAAGGAAGGACAACATCCAAATGCTCAAAGCATAGATTTTCGCAGTAAAAAGCCAAAATGGAAATCAAAAAATACACAAAATAAAAAATATCCCCAAAAGATCAGAACAATTCATTTTAAAATTTATAATTAAAAAATAGGGACTACACTGAATAAAAGTAACATACAGTTTGCAACATATCCAGTGGTTTATTTGAGTCCTCTCTGAAATAGGAATTGCTGTAATCGTGTATATTTTTTAATGGTACCAATAAATGATAACATCCAATCTGTAATCTCAGCTTTTGTGTCCAACTATCCTCTGAACACCTCATTTCTATTTGACAGCAACAGGCAAATCAGACTCATAATGTCTCATACATAACTCCTAAAATCTCTCTCCTGGTGAATGATCCCACCACTCACACAATCCTCATCTCCCGTCAGAAACATTTTAATCATCTTGGATTTTTCCCATCTCTTTCAACCCATACCTAAATAGCCATTATGTTCTAAATATGTCAGCAATATATTCCCTAGTCCCCTTCCCCTTGGTTATGAATGTGGTTCACAGCCTTATCATCTCTTGTGTGGACCTTTCTTCTGAATTCCTAACTGGTCTTCCAGTTAACAAAATTTGTGCCTGGATGTAGCAATCACTCCCACCTACCAGGCTGTGAATCCAACAGTAAATCAGGCAGAGTCCCTGCCATCAAGGAGCTGCAGGCTGGGGAGTGGCCAGGAAGAAAAGAAGACACAGGAAAGTAAACATGCAGTCATCTAGTAGAGTGATACATGTCATTTTAGATGAACACCCAGGATGTTTTCATGAGGGAAAAATAAAAATAAACACAAAAAATCCACAATTCTACACTTGAGGAAAAAAACTCCAAACTCTTCTTTGAACTGAATATCCTAATATTTTACTGCTTGCTTAAACCTCAAACTCTAGCACAGCCTGTAGCTTTCAGAGGAAGCACGATTGCCTATCACTTATGAGCAAGGATTCAGAGATCACATACTGCCTGGTGACACATCCCAGCTTTAACACTTACTAGGCGTGTGTCGCTAGACAAGGTAATTAACTACTCCATTTCTTCCAGTGTAAAATGGAGCTAACATTATGTCCTCATGGTGTTATTAAAAGAAATAAATAATTTCATATATATAAAGCCCTTAGAATAGGGCCATATAAGGGTTTGTTCTTAGTATTATTGTCATCAATCATGTAGCAGAAATTAACACTTCTGTTTTTTAAGATTACAAAATAGTATCTGGACAAATTTCAGTGGACTAGAACCTGCTTTCTTCCCTTACCCTATTTATCTGTGAAATGCCTACTTATCTTTCTAGACTCATATTAATCATCATTGGAGGTGAATGTAAGAATAGAGATTCTAGAATTAGATTGACGTTGGTTTGATTCTGAGATATGCTATAAACTAGCTTCATGGTCCTGGGTGAATTTACTTTTTCTGATGAGTCTGTTCATTTATCTCTCTAGATAATATTACCCAGCTCATATAAGATTGTAAAACATAAGACAATTTTATAAATATACTGGCCCAGTGTAGCCCTTCAACTAATTTCTATTAATGAAAAAATATGCAGATTTTGTTTACATTTCTACTATACTTACCTTGGCTATTATTATTATGTTTCATCATTAGCTTTCTGTTTTTTGATTATCTTCTTCTTTAGAAATGTAAAATTTTTAGGACAGAAATTTTATTTTTTCTTTTACTTCATTTCCAAGACATAGGCAATCCTTCCATATAGTATGCATTCAATAAGTATTTGCTGAATAAATTAGTAAATATATGAAATAAGACATGCATATCTTTAAAAATGGAATAATTTACATTTTTATTGCTTCTATTTCTTTATTGTGAAAGTACATTTTTATTGTAACCATATATTGATAAGGTTTAAGAGAGTCTCTAGAACCTGTTGGAGTTTGAAATCTCACTTTTATAAGGAACACAGAAGTCACTTAATATGTTATTCTACAGAGTAAGGGAAATGAAAATTTTATTTTTGTAGGAGAAAAATATCTGTAAAAGAAAGGAGAGGAACAAATGAGAAGAAGAAGTATCTTGGTTGGCATTATAGCAATAATGAAATTTTGGAGAAATGGACATGAATTTTTCAAGTGTGAAAATTTTAAAGTTGGAGATTGTAGCTTCTGGGAAGTCATACCCACTTGGGTATATCCTAAATCCAAAACCATGAAATAACGTCTGGAAAATAATGTTTTGAATGCAATGAAGGGGCCAAAGTGTGCACACAGTTTAACTCCTGAACCCTACATGATAGACCAGCATTGTAGATGACCAATCAACTGGCATCTGAGTTAAAAGTAGAAAGAGCATAATAGAGAGAGTCATTTCATGGCTTTTCCCAGGGAATATGTCCAGGAAGAGAGAAAAGAAAGAGGATAATGATATACCACTACCTTAAGAATCTACTTGAGGTGGAGCACACTGTATGGGGGAAGGGCAAGCTTGTAGCTCTGGGTCACGCGAGGCAAAGGCATTATATGTAACCAAAATGTTTGTACCCCCATGATATTCTGAAATAAAAAAGAAAAAAAGAATCTACGTGAGGAATAGGGACCCATTGCCTTCTGGTAGTTAATGACTCCTCGGTGGGTAACCCTGATAAATTCTTTGCTATGCTATCAATGGAAGGTCATTAAAAGGTCATTAAAAAGGCACCATTAGTACTATGAGTTAATGACCTTTGAACATCATTATAGAGTCAACTTGTGAATCAAAACCTGAGACTTGTTTCCCTGTAATTTATGCAATTCTCACAAGACTTCTCTTATTGAAATTCTTAATAACTTCTCCTAATTCCTCTCTTCACTGAGGTTTAAGTGCCATAATTTTGTTAACAGATACAGACACTTAGTGACAGGAAGGTGACTGAAAAGAGTGCTAAGCCGCCTACGGAAGTCAACCTATAATGACTTTTAGCTGGCAATAATTATACAATTACTTTTCAAAGAGTAAATAATCAGTGTTTAGATGACTGAATTAACATTATTTCTCTTATTAAAATTAAAGAATAAAATACTGTTTTCAGGATATAAACTATTACGAAGACTATTTTAAACTATGGTAAAAATATTAAATTTCTACTTAACATTTCCATTTTTAATTTTTCAACTTTAGTTGGGAAAAAAACAAAGATATTAGTTGATTGACTTGTTCCTTTTAATGATAGAGTAGGCAAGCAACTAATTAAATATGAAGAAGTTTATAAATAAAGGTTGAAGAAAATCTATGCCTTGCTAATTAGGAAAAAAGAAAGATCAAAAGATAAGAATTTTTACTTTGTGGGCTTAAAGTATAACTTGCAAAATATAAAATAAAAGGAGAATGATGCAGTGAAAAGAATAGATGAGAATACATTGGTGTGTGTTACCCACAATGACCCATTCACTTTCAAGAAATTGTGTAATTGCGTATTCACATTTCTTCTCTTTTCCATACCTTCTCTTTCACTGATGTCACACATATTTATGTAGAATTAACTATCAATAATTGGCTTAGACATGAGGGAATTATTGTTTTTTTATTACAATTTTAGTGCCAATCAATGAATGGCAAAACATACAAAAATAATATGAATAGAAAGATAAACCAACACATTGGGGCTGTGATATAACAGATTTAGTAAATTTTTATTTCAGTTCCAAGCTGACTTTTATTAGGTGTATCTTTTATATAAAAAGGGAATGAGATATTAATGTTGCAGTAAATTAACCAAATTAGAACATAAAAACTCTGTTAACAAATAAACCTAGCTAGCCCAATAATTAACCACATAATCTGACACAATAATTATTAATAATATTACTCAGGTATTTTCCTTTGTGTTTTTAAAAATTTCTCCTACTATATTTTATGTGGTTGTAAGCATAGTAGACATATATACACATACATATATGTATTCCTGTATATATATATACATATATATAATATGCATATATATGTATACTCTATCTTGATTTTTAACTTAATGTATTCATACATATCTATACATCTTCAGAACCATCATTCTCATGGCCTGTCTCATGTTCTAAGTTTTTTTTAAGGTTTTGTTTTTTAACTTAGTTCCTCTGTTTTAAACAATTAGGCTGCTTTAATTTACTTATTTTCATTCTCACCTTTATAAATTCCTATGACATATAGCATTTTATTAATTTTGAATTATTTCATTAGCATAATTTATAGAAAAAATAATATTTAAGACTACATTTTTGTTTTCTCTTTGCATTGCTGAAACACTTTTTCAAAATTTATGGGTGTCAATTTAAATTTTTAATGGAAATATATGAGAACATGCTTAATGTTACTGAATTTAAATATTTTTTAGTATTTATTAATTAGGACATCTTAATTTTCCAATTTTTGGGGGAACACATAAAAAGTGCATTTTGAAAAGAAAAAATATAATTCTACAGTATCATAGAGTTAGGTAAAATTCAAAACAATATCCATTGCTTTCAACCTATTTAGAAATTGCTCCAAGATGATTAATGACTCTTTGATAATGCAAGATACTACAAAATCCTGAAGTGTTATTAGGTAATTAAATATGAAATGTGTGGTTTCGAATCAAAAGTTTAGTTTGTTATATTTCAAACAAGAAGCAGTACAATTAATCAAAGTATGTGCCTAAACTATTGACACAGTTTTGCCATCTTAACAGTAGCTTATTTATGCCAGCAGCAAAGAAGCCTGGAGAGCAAGTGATGATGAAATTGTGAAAGGCATTTTTCACAGCTCGTCGAGAATTGAATATTTTACCTTGCAAGAAGTGGTCCATAGCCTGGAAGAAGTGGTAGTCAGTTCGTGCAAGGTCTGGTGAAAATAGTGGAGGACAGAGAGTTTCCAAATCCAGCCCCTATAGTTTGAGCAGTGTTTTTTGTGCGACGTGTGGTGGAGCATTGTCTTGCAAAAGGATTGGCCCGTCTCTATGGACCAGTCTTGATTGCTTAATAACTGGCATCCTCATCATTTCATCCAGTTGGTTGCGATAGACATCTGCTTAATCAATTGACCAGGTTTCAAGAAGCTGTAGTGGATAATACCACTGCTGACCACCAAACAAACACTATTAGCTGTTTTTGATGAATATTCAGGTGTAGACTGTATTTTGGCACTTTATCTTTATCCAATCATTGTGGTGAATGCTTATAATTGTCAAGAGTTAATTTTTCATCACATGTAACAATACGGTATAGAAATGGTTCACCTTTATGTTGCGACAGCAAAGAAAAGCCAGGTTTGAGAGGATTTCTCTTTGAAGCTAGTTTAATTCATGTGGAACCCATCTAACCAGCTTCTTTACTTTGTGGATTTGTTTGGTTCGATATTGTTGGAATAGCAATGTCAAACCTTGCTGCTAATTCACATGTTGGTTGAGATGGATTCACTTCCACTACAGCTTTCAGCTCATCATTATCCACTCTGGTCTCAGTTCACCCACGTGGCTCATTTTCAAGATTAAAATCAGCAGAATGGTATTTCTCAAACCTTCAACCTACTGTGCGTTCATTAGCCACATCCTTCCCGAATAGTTCATTGATAATTCCAGCTGTCTGTGCTGCATTGTTTCCTTGACAAAACTCATTTTCAAAAGTAACACACATTTTTAACTTACCCATGGTTTCACAAAAATCGATTAAAAAAGTTTTTTGAAAGATAAATCACAAGCCAAACCATGTGTTTGAAAGAATGAGGGTGTACCTTCACAATAAATATAACACAAGAAGTGTCAAAGTGAAATGTCAAACTTAGTACTTAAGGAAATAGGACCTTTAATACTAATAACCTAATATTTATATTTTCGGTTAAGGAATAAATAAATTTATTTTATTATTAGATTAATCTCAAAGGAATACATTGTATATTAACTAAAATATTTACTCGAAAGAATATCATTCTGGATTTATTTTTGCAACAATAATTGATTATAATTTTAAAGTTTCTTCAGCTCCTGGAATGCCTATGTTTATGAAATACAAGACCCAAATCCAGTTAAACAGAAAAAGAAGCAAAGTAGTATTTAGGAGTATAAACTATAAAATTGGTAGAAAACTGATTGTCTATTGTAACCCAGTGGAGTTGACAATCAACAACTCTTAATTATTAAAATTGGTAAGCCAAAAATTAGGATATACAAAAACA